>BPLR01012143.1:0-12903 GCA_021605095.1 Caerostris extrusa
TTCTGCGAAATCCTCATTCCCTATAAACTAAAGGTATTGGAGTGACCAAAGTAAAAGGTTTTAGCAGTAAGCATAGTGATAGAGATTTTTCTGGTAGTAATTAAGCGATGAATGTGAGTTAAAGTGTAATTGCCAAAATACGAGTTAAAATTTCAACGTTTTAATTATAGGTTTGACATTTTATGGAGAAATTTATGACAGTTATAGCGGAATTAATAATTGACCTCTAAATATATATTTTCTTCATTTGTGTGATTTAGCAATAAAAAGTTCTTAAGCTGTAAAGATTTTGAAAGAGCATGCTGCAATGTTTATATAGCTTAAGTGTTGTGTTAAAATATTTCCTTCATTTGTAGTTAATGGATAGTAGAATGACCATATTAAATATGAATGCATATATATAAGATAATTGAAAGAAAGTAAATGACGTTTTTGGAGTTTTTATTGTTAAAACACGAAAATTAGGGTTAATGTTATTTATATTTATGTCATTTTATTAAGTAACTATAATACTAATAATTTAAACATATCGGGCATTTTCCCTTTGAAGGAAAGTTTCTGATCTGAGTGCGAAATAAAAATTGTACTATGTGAAGTTATGAAGGATAATTTTTTAATTAGTTAATTAATTTTCGTTTACTGTGATTTATTTATATAGAGTAAAAATAGCTTTACAAAAAGTCCATTTCTATGTAAATTGTAGGTAGTGGAGTGACCCATATTTAACAGATGTTGAAAAAATGAAAAACGACTATAATTCGAAATAATTTTGGTGATAAATTGTATTATAATGCTTGGTTTGTTTTGACGCTCTACGGTCAATTTGGTGCACACTAACTTCGTTAACTAGACCATATAGTAATGTTTTGATATTTCTTCCCAATATTTTTGTGTTATAGGCAATGGTTTGTGCATGTTGCATTCTTCATTTTTACTGGTGTATGAGCTGGAAGTGACGTAGTGCTTTGTGTATTGCTATGATAAACGTCTATAGTTTTATTTTGTTAATTGAAATTGGAATTCAATCAAATCTTTTGCTTTAAAATAAATTTTTTTTAAATAATCATGCACACCCTCTTTCTGCAAATTCTTGGAATTCGCATGATCATTGTTAAATTCTAAATTTGCCTTCTTTAGTGTCTGATTGAGCTGCTTGCGGATTTTTCTTTTGCCCTGGTTGCCTTCTGAGATTCTTCAGACTCTATTTGCGCGCTTTTTAACTATTTTCATATTTATTTCACTTTATATTTCGTCTATATTTGTTCTATTTCCAGCTGTATGTCTGGAATTTTTCTCAAGAACAGCTTTGACTGACATAACATCTTTTTTCATCAGTGTTGTCCTAACCTTCCTGTTCTAGTTGCCATGTTATTTTCCAAATTCTTATATAAAATCTCACTTTCCAAAGCCTGTATTATATGTCTCAGCATGATTTTAGTATATAACACCTGCTGCTACAATGCTTTATAGTGAGTGGAGTGACAGTGTCCCAAACCGAATACGCTGCTTCGTCTTACTATATTAACGTAGTGTGGCAATTTTATCGGTTTTTATGTTTAATTATTCACTACCACTTCTGTAGGATTTTTCTTTACCAAGCACTGATTTTTAAATTGTAATGTTTTTTTCCCCACAAATTTTATCGTTCCAATTTTTTTTAGTCTGTATCTTCATGCCGCCCCTAATAGTTCTGCCTTATCAATTTCTATTTTGTTGCCCCTTATGGGATTGGTTTTTTCTGTCAGCTCACACTCTGCGGATTGCATTTGAGTTGCTTTATTATCTCCATTTTCCAAAGTATTTACTGATTCTAGCACGGTAGTTGTCTTCTTTCTTGCCACTGCTAACTCTGCCTGCTAATTTAGATTTATTTTAGATTGGTGTTTTTCTATCAGCCCACACTCTGCAGATTGCATTTAAGTTGCTTTATTATCTCCATTTTCCAAAGTATTTACTGATTCTAGCACGGTAGTTGTCTTCTTTCTTGCCACTACTCCCTGCTAACTTTGCAATAACTTGCAACTTATATTCAGTAGATTTATAATTTTCGCTAAATATAATTTCTCCAACAAAAAATAAATAGCTGGTCTTCATACTTGTTACACCTCTGCATAATACTGCTCTTTGTCTACCCAACATCCATATTGCAAACCATGCAACAGACCATGCACGGTAGTTGTCTTCTTTCTTGCCACTACTCACTGCTAACTCTGCAATAACTTGCAACTTATTTTGAGTAGATTTATAATTTTCGCTAAATACAATTTCTCCAACAAAAAATAAATAACTGGTCTTCATGCTTGTTATACCTCTGCATAATGCTGCTCGTTGTCTATCCAACATCCATATTACAAACCATTTAACATTTTTTCCAGATCAACCCTTATCAAGTTTGGCTCGAACTATTGCCAGTTTCCTTTGTCCGCTTTGTGGCTTTCCCTGTTCCCCTTTTAAATACTGCAACTGCTCTTTCTTCAGAATATATCGATTTAAAGAAAACCTAATTGTTTGAAAAACTTTTAAACATTGCCATCTAAGTTTTGTTATTGTATGGTAAGGTTGTAATTAAATAACATGAAGCCAGAATTAATTTTACATGAGCATAGTAACTAAAAGTAGATGGCTAAATGCTTCTCACATTTTAGCTAAATGCTTCTCACTAATGTTAGTCATAATTTTATTTATATTAGCCATTACTACTTATTAAACATATTTATTACTTAATAACAATACAACATGAAGCATACTCTATGTAATTGCAACGTCGTAATGTTAACAATTCTGTGCGAAACAATTCTAAGCATAGCAACTAATAAAATACTGGGCTATTTACTGTTTATAGCAATTTTGTATCCCCACTTATATTTTAAGTTAAAAGGAAATATTTTTTAATTCACTAATTTTACATATAAATATTTATAAATTGCTACCTCTTTCCCATCCCCCCCTTGTCTTGACGTTAAAAAAAATAAACAAAATAATAATAATGATAATAAATAGATAAAAATGAACTATTTGAAAGTTTTAATACCTCTTGTTTATGTATTGGCACTAAATTAGTGGTGTGAACGGTGGAGGCCACTGATATAAAATAAAATAAATCACAAATAATTTTTTTACTTTTAATTTCATTTTGCATTTGCATTTCTCTTGATTCATAATAATAAATTGAAAATTACGATTCATTTTATTTGGCTTAATAGCTTGCAATCTTCATGTGAGTGGAAAGGGTGGCTATTTGGGGAGGTGGAGGCCACGTAGATAAAATAAAATAAATCACAAATAATTTTTTTACTTTTAATTTCATTTTGCATTTGCATTTCTATTGATTCATAATAATTTACGATTCATTTTATTTGGCTTGATAGCTTGCAATCTTCATGTGAGTGGAAAGGGTGGCTATTTGGGGAGGAGGAGGCCACTTAAAAATTAAAAAAAAAATTTTTTTTGTTGATTTTGAATTTTATTTTAACTTTATGTCTTCTTTTATGAAAGTTGCATCTGAAGTAATTTTTTTTCAAAAATCTTCTTGCTACGATTGTAAAATAACCGCGAAGAAAAATGATCGATTTGTCACTAAATGAGATTTTAACTAACTAGTTAAATTAAAGATCCTATTGGAAGCCGAGGTATTTCATAAGAATTAAAATTATTAAAAGCGCTTTTGATTTCAATGAAAGAAAGCTTTTGCGATTTTAATGTTTAAAATCGTTTTTTAAGTGTTTTTTCTTTTTCTTTTTGTCGAATAATTTATAGATTCAAATAAGAAGCATTAGGTTTTGGCTTGTTTACTTTTTAAACATACCTGAAAATCCAAACTTTGGCTGTAAAAGCTGTATGGGTGGAATGGGTGGCTATTTGGGAGGTGGAGGCCACTTAAAAAAAAAAAAAAAATTTTTTTTTTTCTAATTTTTTTGAGATTTTTATAAAATAAATCTCAATCGATTTACAAAACAAGTTAAAAATTCAAAAGTGTTAAAGCTCATTTAAAAATATTTTTTAATAATTATATTTTTTACCCCTTAGCCTTAAAATCAATTCTTAATGAATCATTATTTCAGTTACTTGTCCTTGAAAAAAATTTCATGCACCCGAGTTAATATATCTAATTTTTATCTAGGTATTACTCTCATCATCGAGGCAAATTGAGTCTGTAGCTTAAATTAAAGTTTGCTGCTGAGAAAAGTAAAGTTGCCATTTTCTGTCCTGCCATGAAGTCAAATAAGTAACTAAAAAGATAAGAACATAGGGCAAAGTAACCCGGTGAAAATCCTTAATGAATTGCCCTTAAACAGTAAGGCTTTTCTGTTAGGACTATTACCAGGCCCTTGCGATGTTTTTGGTTTGTATTTATTTTAAATTATTAAATTGTTGATAAACGTTATAGGTAAACAAATATCTATTGATATAATTGTTTATTAATATTTTCCTATATGTTATTGAATATCCTGTTCTCTTTTTCTCTACTTAACAGTTTTACATAAGAAGTTTCAAAATTATCACATTGATTTCTTTTAGACCCTTTAATTTTACAAATCAGATCCATTTGATCTCAAATTTTCAGTTAAAATTTTAATATTAAAACCTATCCAATTAAAGTGTTAAGAATTTACAAAGTTAGATAAACTATTTCTACAAAATTGTTTAAAAATTTTTTTTTCCTAACTTGCACCTTATTGTTATACAATAGTCATTAAATAATAATTTATTGATGAAAGTTGAACATTTCAGTTATTAAATAAATATTAATTTGAAGTAACACATAGCTTCTCAAAATTTTAATACACAATATTGCTGTACTTAATCTTGTTTCCTTATTTGTATTATTTCAAATATTAGTTAATGATTTATTTTAATTATATTTTTGTAATTTTTGTTTTATCTACTATAATTTGATTATATTATTGCTCTATCTGTTTATTATGTAATCTTATTTTATTACATTGCCTAAATTTGATTTTATATTTTGTACTTTATGAGCATTTTTTTTTTTTTTTTTTTTTAATTTAAAAACACAAATGTCTTTGCTTTTATGTGGGATCTTGTTTATGTGCTAAAATTAATAGATAATTGTTTATGTGTTGAATTGAATAAATAGGTGTTTTATATGCTTATAATTCATGTTTTGTATGTATGAGTTATATTTTTGTGTAATATGCTTGGCTAGCTTCATTTGTGTATTATGTCCCTGCTTGAAAGTCTTGTGTGTGCTTTTGCGTAACTGATGTAACAAATAATTGTGGTATGCATGAATGTTGCTTTCCTAATTTATATCATACAAGCCAATGCAATCAATCTAGAACTTCCCTTTAAGAAATTGTGAAAAGTAATTTAAATTTTCCTTGTATTATCAATTATAAACTACTATTTCCTGCTGCACAAAACTTTAATTAACTAGCTAATAAATTTTTGAAAGTAAAGAGCTATTAATTTTATCAATTTTTATGGTTTTATATTTCTCATAATGATTCGTATGGGCAAAAAGTATTTTAAATTGAAAATGCTCAATTTTTCCAATATAATTTTCCTTTGTTTCCTTAAATGTTAATTTTAAAATTCACTGATTGTTGGATTACAGATACGTGAAGTTGAGAAATTGTACCCATACATTTAATAAAATTACATTCTTCAATTCAAATAATGAATATATTATATAAAAATTTTAATAATTGTTTGCTTAAAAGCTAAATTTATTGTGCTAAATCTAAAATCAGTATTAAATATGACAGGGAATTATTAAGATCATTAATACAAACATAAAAATTGCACCAATAAGGTCATTTCAATTTATTCAGTGAAATTAGGGATCATACAACTGCTGAAATTATTTAAATTTTAAGTTATAAATTATTTTATACCTAATTATGATGGATTAGTTCTAATCTGGGATTGCCCATTTGGCAGTCACAGAAAAAAAAAAAAAAAAAAAATTTCAATTCCGAAATCATTTTTAGAAAAATCAAAGAGTTGTACATTAAAAATCCACAAGAATATCTAACATAAAATTAAAAATGATTTTTTGCTACTTTTTGCCAATATATAAGTAAGCAAAATATTCTATATTATAACTAGAACTTTTATATTAAATTCAAAATCTCTCTTTATAGATTGGTTAAATTAGAATCTTTACCATAAGGAAACTAAATGTTTTTATCATTTCAACTGAAGTACATTTAAAATAAATCTTAAATAAATTCATTAGTAATAAACATTATTTTTCATATAAAATTTTATATTGATAGTCAACAATTTCTAGTTAAAAATACTTTCGTCAGACAATTATAAATCATGGAAACATTATTTCAAAAAATTCATAATAATAAATATTAATAGAACCCAAAATGTTATTCCATATTTATTTTTTCGTAGGCTATGTTAAAATCAAGTATATATTTTTATATGAAATGTCAAGAAAAACTAATTTTTTAAATGTAATGTTTGTCTTATGTATTCCTCGGCTGACTTTGTGCTCTTTGGCTGTATTTTCCCAATACTTACTTGTTTTGCTTGCTGCTTTATATTCTAAAAAGATATCATTCAATACAAAGTTTAATTAAGAAAATAAGAACATTCGATTTATTTGTAAAATAAAAAATATATTTTCGAAGAACAATATTACAAGCAATTCTTTAAATGATTAATATCTCTGACAATTGGAGTAAATTAACCATCTTTTTTCGTTATAACTTTCTTAATTAAATATTTTTTAAACTTCTTTTTTATTTGAGTTAATTGCTTTAAGATATAAGTTCATTTTTAAAATAACATTTTATTGTAATACAGGCCTTTAGATTTTTTAAAAGGCATAAATAAAATTGCAAATTAGTTTTCAAAATTTTCTAGTTGCTAACAATTCGAATTTTAATAATCTTAACTGTTAAGTTTTTCTGGTTTTTTATATTTTAAATCCAAGACAAATTATATGAACTTAATTTTAATTAGTAATTCTAAATACAAGAAAAAATTATCATGTATTCACTACAATGTATCATATATTCAATATTACAAAAAAATTTACTTTTAAAAACTTAAAATTCTAGAATGTAGGAAATGATATTAACAAAATTGCATGAGCAAATGAAATTAAATAAAGTTGCATATTCAAAAATTAAATTAATTTTAATAATGTCACATATAAATTCTTTTTAATTTGAAAAAGGATGAATTAAAATAAAATGTATTACTTATGCCTTGTTAGTACGTCTGTTGTTAATATATTAATTATCTGTCCTTTAATGCATTAATAGGTTTTTTTTTTCTGTCTTAATATGTGTCAGTATCTGTTTGTTAACTTACATATGCGCAATAAACATCCAATTTATATTATGATTTTTTTTTCCAAGTTTTCTTAGTGATTCAAATTAAAAACAAAATCTGCTTTTATTAGAAAATGTATACATATTTTATTTTAAGCTGCTTACATTTCTGCTGTAATTGACTTAAGCTTACTGTTTGTATTTTAACATCATCTAATATTTTTAATTTATAAATAATCAAATTTTTTTTTAACCACCCCTATTTAAAATTTTTATTTTTGTAATATTTTAATTCTAGTTAAAAAATAAAATAAAGAATCCAATATATAAATGTATGATTATAAATGGTATGTGACTTTAATTAAAATATTATTTCAAATGATAATACATTTAAATGGTAAACTACAAATTATTCTAAAAACCCCCCATAAAATATGTATTTACAGTCATATTAAACCTTTAAACATAATTGTATCCACAATAAAGTTCTAAATAATACCTTTTTACAGTAATATCTTTTATTTTAATTTTGTTTTGAAATCATAAATCTAAATTAAAATATTTGTTTGCTATGCACAACTTTAGCACACTAATATTGTGTGTTCAGTTATCAATAAAATTAACAATACAGATATACTTAAAATATATAGATTAATTGATATGTTGACAATACACATAAATTTTATGTAAATTACTGCTGTAACTCAAATAAAAAAATCATTTGTGTTGTGCATTCTGTGTTGTATTGTGTGTGTGTGTTTATTTGCTTTATGTGTGTGCATGTGTCTACTTATTGTTTTTTAGATTTTTTTCTGTTTCACAATTTGTCCAATTAACACTTAATATAATTCAATTTCAATATTTTTTCATAAATTACTTAAAAGTTAATATATTTGAAATTTTTACATTACATTTTAAAGATTATTTTATATTTTATGCACATTTTTTATCAATAACCTAATGTTTTTGTAACAATGCTTATATGGATGTTTACAATAATGTTCCCAACTTTTTTTTTATTGACAGCAATGACTGACATTAATGCAATGTTAAAATAAATTATATGTATTTTTATAACCTTACAGTAATAAAAGTATTTAAATCATACAAAAATTACTGTTCATATACATACAGATAATACAGTTACACAAAAGTATAACTTTAAAAACAAATCCTTTTTTCAACTATAGCATCAACTGCAGAAATTCCATTCAATTTTTTAAAGCATTCCATAAATTTTAAAAATACTGAATTACGATGTAAAATAGTTATATGAATAAAATTTCAATTATAAATTTCTTGTTTATTGTATTGTAATTTTTTTGTCAACCTTGCATCAAACCTTTTACAAAGGTATACTTAAAGTTCATGTATTATATTCTATACGACATAAATTCTATGTAGATTTTTATGACCCTGACAGTAAACTTTACAATGTTTTCTAAAATATAGCGTTTGATGCAGCTTTTTAAATTCAGCACTTTCAACATAATTAAGAGATATTTAATGAAAATTTAATTGGTAATATTATTGGAATTATGGATTCATTAACAGCATCTA
Source organism: Caerostris extrusa (assembly GCA_021605095.1). NCBI lineage: Eukaryota > Metazoa > Arthropoda > Arachnida > Araneae > Araneidae > Caerostris > Caerostris extrusa. Next base: position 8,817 of record BPLR01012143.1, read on the forward strand.
ATACTGCACTTATTACTATGCATTTGGATATTTATTACTTTTTAAAAATGCACACAATGTCTTGAAGCAGTTGTTCTGTGATTGTAAACTGAACAGAAAGCTTTGTTTTTCACACTAGAAAAATGGTGCCTCATTCTCTTTGAAATAAGGTCTCTCATCTGAGTAATGATGAGTTGCAACTCTCTCCCCCAGTTTACTAATGAAAATTAATTAGAAGAATTATAAAAATCAAGTATTTTCTTACTTTTTATTTATTAATCTTTATTTTATTCTTTTTAAAATTCTACATATTCAATTGCAAAAATTTCAGATAGATTAATACTTTGCTTTGTATTTTCATTGATTTGATTTGCTCAATTTTTTTAAATATTTTTTCATGTCTTATACTTAGTTATGTATTGCTATCAGATTGCATTTAAGTGTGTGTGGTGAACATGTGGTATGTGTAACATGTTTATCTTTGTCCATGCATACATTCCTTCTGTAATGTGTTATGTACATGAGTGTGATTGTGTCTTGTTAAAATGTAGGTCTTATTCGCTTACATAGTATAAGTGTTATGCTGAATCTTTCATTTTACTTCATTTTGCTTAATTTTTTATAAATATCTTCTTTGTGTCTAGCTTAAATATTGCTATCTAATTGTACTTCAGTGCATGTGTGTGTGTGTGTAATATTATATGTTTGCCCTTGTCCATGTTTACACATAGAGTATTTTATGTGTTTACCTTATATACGTCTTTTTTTGTAATGTGACACATGTAATTGTGTGTTGTGTGTGTCTTATTTGTTGTGTTCACATATGCATCATGTTATGTTTGTTTTGGGCTGTGTATGAAAGAATATGTCTAAAATTTGACCTTCTATGTGTTGCCCCCATAACGGTTTTTTAAATTTATATTTGATACTTTAATCAATATATATCACAAACAAATTTCATTAAATGAGTAAAAATTTTAAAAATTAAATATGCGTAATGAATTTAAGCTACATTTTCTTGCAACAATTATAGAGCTAAACTTCTATTTTAACCTGAATTCTTTTGAGATTAGCATCCAAACTTTTGTTAATAATTGACGCTCCATTTCTGAAAGCTTCCAAGAAATTTGTCTTGAAGCCAGTACTCCAATCAAAATGAACAAATTGTCCTTTAATGGATTTCATGTTACCATATTATCTCAGAATAACAATATTTACTACTATTGAAATTAGGGGAAAAAATGTCAATATTTCTTTTTATGGCATAAAATATAATAAATCTTTTGATTGTGATCTATATTATTATTTATAAAGTAAAAATTGGGGAAAAAATTTAAAGTGATTTTATCATGCAGAGAGATTGTGTTAAGCTCTCCCCAATATTTTTTTGAGTAGGAATTTTTAATCTTTCTTGATACATGTATCCTTTTTGTCTGTGAGATGAAGGCCATGATTTTTTTATTACTAAAATGGAGACTACAACTCTCCCCTTCTGAATAATACCTTTAAATACATGAAATAAAAGTAAATTAATTATATTAAAGAGAAACAAAATAATAATAAAAATAAATGTAATATAGGAATAAACATTTGTTTTATATGCTGGTAAGGCTTAGGTTTTTAAGCAGAAAACATCGCTGGTTGAAATCTAGTTAAAGTTTTAAGTTTTTACTTCCTGTTTTCATTCTTTCATTTTTGTTATATTTATAAAATTTTTTAATTTTATTTAATTACTTTTATTTTTCAACGTTATTGTAGTCATTTATATTTATTTTCAGTTTATTTCGTTTGTTAATATTAATTTTTTTCTTCTGTGCAACGCTTAGGTGTATGTTGCTTTGAAACTGTAAAGTGTGTATGTGTATGTCTAGTATTACATGTTCTTGTTTGTCTTTGTTTGTTTGTACGTTCCTTTTGTATTGTGGCACACACAAATGAGTGCAAATTTGTGTCGTTTTTCGTGCGTTGCCTGTGTTGTCTTTGTGTCTCAACAAATAGATTTGTGGGGGAGGGAGTGAGAATTTTTTCTATGTTAGTCCTTTGCAAAATTTTTCATATTCGTCAGATTTTTTATTAAAAAAAAAAAAGAACAAGGAATATTTTTAACGAATTTTCTAAAATCACTGCGTCACTTACACATGATTTTAGTAATACATTTGATTTTTTTTTTTTTTTTTAAATTTATTTTCATTTGCGCCAAAATTTACTCAAATCGGAAATTTTGTGCTATAAAGTTTAATGTTTTTATGGTCCCAAATAATAATAATGGAATGTATTAATTTTGAATCTAAGATAAAGTCGTATAGATCCATAAGTTACTGTACTTGTATAATCCGTGCATAGATCCATCAGTTAATGTCCTTGAATAATCCACAGAATCTGCGGATCCTCAAGCTATATACTTGATCTGTCCCTACAGAAAACAAGACTACATATACATATATTAAAAATTTTTTAAAAATTATAATTTGTTATATTTATATAAATATGCTTAATAAATATAAATTTAAATTTTTGTGAAACTTCAAAAGTGAAGAATTATATTAAACTAAATTCAGTTAACTATATTTGTATAAGACTGTCGATTAATATTAGTCCTTTTTAAATTATCATATCAGTGGTTGTAACTAGTCTATTTTGGCGATAAAATTATATCTAACAACTTAGATATCAGTTTAAGAATTCAATGTATTTTTAAAATTGCTTATCACAATCCTGCAATTTGTATTTGATAAATTGTCAGGAAATAACAATAAACGAGGAGAAAATTTTTCAGCTAGAATGATTTTGATAGTTGAAGGTTGCTGCAATAAGTAAAAAGGGAAAAAGATTAGATCTGTGATATTCTAGAAAATTTTTTTATATTCATAATAAAAATCACACCTCGATAGCTTTTAAAGAATGTTAACCAATTTTAAAATTACTGCCTAGTCCTGATGAAAGAAGAACAAAAATTTCCAGAGAAATGTTAAAAATTAAAAGTGACTTATTAGTTAAGGAAACAAAATGATCTTTCATACTCAAAATTAGGTCATATTAATATAAAAATTATTTATAAGCAACTGATTCTTTATTTTTGACAGCTATAAACGAATTCAAAGTAATTTTTTTAACTGTAATGTGGACATGATGGATGAAATACACTTGACAAGTTCATTAGAATTGAAGTAAAAATGAGTTTTTCATTTTTAAAGTTTCAACATCTAAAGTTTAATTGCAATAGTTAAGGGAAAAAATTTAAAATAAATTCTATCATGGATACTAATGAAAATAAGCTTATATTAACCTACAAAAATTTTTCTAAACCATAGCTGATTCTTCAATTTTGAAAGCGATAAAAGAATTCAAATCATTTTTAAAATTTCTGCTAAGTCATCATCAGAGAATTGTATTTGATAAAGTATTACAAAAAACCCCAGAAAGATTACAAATGAATGTATTTTTAATATAAATACTATTTACTATCATTGATTCTTCATTTTCAAACTACTAAAGAATTCAAATCAAAATTTTTAAAACAGTTGGTTTGTCATGATAAGAGATTTAAGTTTTTTTACGTAAAAAACAATTTCAACAATTAAAGATTAGTGGCAATATCTAACGAAAGCTATTGCAAAGTATATTTGCACTTTCAAGTGATCTTTAATATTTTTGAATATTTTGTTCATATTAACACGTAAGTTATTTCTAAACAACAGTTCATTCTTCATTTGCAATAGCTGCTGAAAATTCAAGTTTAAAGAATATAAATAATTAAAAAAAAAAAAATTCTGCTTAGTAGTCTTAAGAAAAATTGTACTTCATAAGTCATTAAAAGTAAATATAAACATGATTTTAATCTAGAATAATTTCAATGATAAAAGACTGTCTGTTAAGGAAAAGTTTAAAATTGGTCATAATGGGCGAAATGTATTTAAGTGAATTTTTTCAAAAATAAATAAAAAAAAATAAAGTTTTTCATTTCAAATGTTTTGACACCTAAAGGTTAATTGCAATTGTTAAAGAAAATTATATATATATATATATATATATCGATATTACTAAAAAATTAGCTTATATTAATCAATATGCAAAACATTTGTAAAGCACAGTTGCTTCTTCGTTTTTG
>BPLR01012144.1:0-36779 GCA_021605095.1 Caerostris extrusa
TTTAAAAGATTATATCTACAGTGAGGATTTGAAACTTTTCAGAACACTAAACATCATCTGCTTGTTATTTTTATGAATTTGGAATTAAAAATAATTTGGGATATCAAATATAATTTTTAAGGCAATTTTTACTTAAATTTGTACACGACTAAAAAAAAACAAAGGCTAAGGAAAATTTTAGTTCTATAAAATTTGATATGAAAAATTTAATTAGTTTCCTATCAGAAGTAACCCATAAGTGTAATATTCAAATTTTCATTTTATTAACTAAAGAATTAAATCTAAACAAATTCTTACAAAATTATCATTACGTTATTTTAAGAATATATCTGTCCCAAAAAGTGGTTTCGGTGTGTACAGCAATTGGAAACGTTGATTTCAAAAATGGGCATTAAACTAAAAATTACTAATCTTTCCTTGTTAATTCGAATTTTGTATCGTTAAACAGATGATTTAATGGTTGAAAATGAATATATATTTGGTTTTATTACAAACTATTTAGAAGTTTTTAAATGAGTACTTTTGGAAAACAAATCTTTTTTCTCAGCATTAAATGCCCAAATACTTTTTATTTATGATATGGGAAAATTATAAATTAAGCATAACTTAAATTTCTTAAATTTATACTTCTGGGAAACATTTTAAAAAATTGAAAAAATGTTTATTATAAAAAATATCAAGTTTCTTTTTATATATTTAAAACGTTTAAATTAATAAACATGTATAAAATGACGAAATCATATGGTAAAATATTTAAATTATATATCACTAAAATGAACTTAATTAAATAATTTCTTATTCCAAATTTAATCCAATTATTAGAAATATAAAAAATTTACTGAAGACATTAGTAATTAATTATAGCAATTTTTACAAAATCTAAGGTTTTAACAAAATTCAAAAGTTAAATTTGGATCATTATGAAATTTAATACGATCAAACCGAACATAAGAAATTTTTATAAATTTTGTTTTTAAATTTAAAATCAAATTATAATAATTCATGTAAAACGATTCATATAAAGGAGAGGTATATCATGAAAGCCGATTTTATAGGAAAACGCAGGTACTCTATACATTGAGGAGAAATAAAAATGTTTCCTAACTAATTGAGGACCAGTAACATGTGTGGTTGCGGGAGCATTCTGTCGTGAATTCATTGGCGGCGTTCATTATAGTCACTGCTTTCAGAAAACGAGGGGTGTATTCTAAGTTAGCGTTAGCTTCCGCAACGATATTCAGGCTGCCACACGAGTAGAATTTGTGGTTTTATCTCCCAAACGATACTCAAATGCAGGCCAGTTGACCATAAAGTCATCGCAAGGCATTATCTTAACATGATCCACTCTTTGGTGTTGTTTCGAGAAGAAGTTGGACAAGAGGCCCAACGAGGTACAACAAAACATTTTTAATTTTAATGTTTTCTTTTTTAAAATACACTATAATTATCGAAACTAATTTTCAATAATAAGAGTGTTACGATTAAATGATAATCATTTTCAAAACTCCTATTATATTCCAAACTATTAGTTTCCTATATAAATAATACAATTAAGAAACATCATTGTCGACTCAAAAGCTAAAATTTCAAAATAATTCTCGAAAATATTCATCCAAAAGAAAATTCGTTTGCGTACTATAATCCAATTTAAGATCATTTAAAAAAATTTTCGGAATTGAAATCTAACATTTTTGTAAAACTTTATACGGCCCCCGAAATATTTGGGAAAAACGCGGTGGCAAAGGAGTGCTGAATAGGTGCTCTTTCTTATTTATTGTAAATCCGGACAGAGTTGTGATGCCACAAGTGCCCTCCCATTTTTTATGAAGGAGTGCACTAAAAAAGACAACATTTTCTTGCCCAATTTCAAATCTCGCTTCTTCCGATTGATTTGATCCCAAAGTGACGTCACAATTGGGCCGTTTTAATGTAGCGTTTTAAAACTCTTTTTCGGCACAGAAAAGACATCCTCGCACAACTCCTTAGCCGTTCCTCTGTTGTATATAAGCGCACATTCCACTTTGATTCTGTCCTTTTTGAGCACTTATAGCCATCGCAAGATCTACCTCCTCCGCAAACAGCAACTTTTTATCCAAAATGAACAAATATTTATTTTTACTGCTTTGTCTTATGCCCCTCTCTTTTGCTTGCAATCAGGGCCGAAAACGAACACCAGAATGCACAAAGTTTGTAAAAGAAAGGCAGTGGGTTTGCCGGGAAAATCGGAGGATGCAACTGCAACGCTATGTCATGTTTACCAAGCGATCCAGCGAATTGTAAGTTTGGTGTTAATATATCTTTTTAAATTAAAATATAAATTATATTATAAAAATAAAAAATAAAGATTTAATACAATTTAAAATAAAATTGTATTTATATTTTAAATTCTCATTAAATTCTTCCTAAATTCAATATATTGTCCATTTAATAATTTGTTTATTCAGTTTATTTTTATATTAATTTATTGGTAAATTTAAAGCAAATTATAGCATCGTATATATAAATAAAAAATTGGTGATATAGTTTTGAATTCAAACAGTTTTTTTAAATGTTTAAGAAAGATGATCTTATAAAAAGAGACGTAAAAAATGTTGCTTGAATTTTAAGCGAAGCCCAAACAGAATTTGATATTTAACGATTGGTGAAGATTAAATAATTTTATGGGGAGACCTTGTTAACTGAAACATTTTTTACATATTATACGTTTACTTTATTTTAAATGCTTCTTAGTTTACCTGGGTAGTGAAAACTGTGCTTATAGTAATTTTATTACTTGTTTTTTTATTTAATGCGTTAAGTTTATTTTAAAAAAATATGTTATAAAAAATGCATATAATTATATTATAATATTTAAAAAAATTTTGAAGTTGCTTTTACTTTCCTCAACATCGATGTGTTTAATTATTTTGAAGGCGAAACATCAGCGATAAAAATAAGTTATTCGTTTTCCCAATATAGTGGAATTCTCTTATTTGAGTTTAATAAATATTAGAGTAAATTAAATAATTTTCGGTAATAAAAAAGTTTATTTATTTTTAAAGTTATAGATAAATGATGCTGATGCTTCAAATTACTTTTACTAAAATGTATATAAATTCAACATTTTCAAAACGTTTAAAATTTTAGCTAACGAAGAATTAATAATTTCAAAAAACTTCAATTTCTTTTCCTCGCAATTTTAGAATTACATTTCATACTGAAAAATTATTTTATTTCAATGTTAATTAAATATATTTTAAATGCATAGAATTTAACAGATTCGAGTGAAAGAAGTGTTCTAAGACTTTTTTTAATGAATCTGATTTATATTTATTTCTATGTAATGATATTTACAATAGATAAAACAAAAACGAGTTTAAGGTTTAATATAAAAACAATAAATAGCTAAAAAGATATAACAATATAATCAAATATAACCTTAACCTTCAATAATTTGTTTTCGCTTTCACATAAGTTATTTACTAAAAAGTTTGGTCAAAATTATCAATTTCAACCAACCAAACAGAAAAAGTATTACGCTAAACAAATAATTCTAAAGCTATTGATAAGGATATAGTACTCCAAAAATATCTACTTTTGTTCTGAGAAAAAAAGATTTTTTTACTAGATAAAGTTTCCCACCTGTCAAATCAATTTGAAGATCTTTATTGGCCATTATTACGAAACTTTTTAAGTAGGTTTCACTTCTGAATTTCAGTGTCATAGGCAATAGATAAATATAAATAGATTGTTGTCAAATTTTATTCATATTAAAATTGATGGCTGAAGATTTAAATATTTCATCTTTAATAAACTATTTATTTTCCATTTTTTTATTATTCAGGGTAGCTTGTTGTTTGTTTGGATACGTTAATTTTTTATATAATATTTGTAAATTTCATTTAAGAAAACTTAAAAATAAAATATCGTTTTATTATAGATTAGTCTTTAAAATGTATTTGAAGAAGACTTATGTTTTGATCAGTTATTATTATTTTTTTAAGTTTTTTTTTTTTTTATTTCCAATGGCAAGGCAAGTACAAGAAGAATAAAAATAGTAATAATAACAAAAATAACAAGGGAAAAATACGAAAGAATAAAAATGCTATTTTTGAAACATTGCTGAAAATGTTTCATTGTTGAAAATGCTATTTTTGAAAAATGCTTAGAAAATGTGGTTTTTTAATCTTAATTCATTAAACATATTTTATGATACGTATATTTTTCTTAAAGAATAAAATACACAATTGAAATTCATCCTGATTATTTAATGCACTTTGTGGCAAATAAAATGAAACTTTTGGTGCATTTAATAAATAAAGTAATATTGATCAAAAATCTTGAACCATACAATACTCCGTGTATATTTAAATACAGCAATTTAAATAAATAATGCTTATAAAGTCCCTCAAATTTTATTTATTTCATAAACATATATAATTATTCAATCTATTTTGAAAGTGAAAAACATAAATAAATTAACTGAAAATTTATTATAACAATTATGTGTAATTTTTTTTTATATAAAATTTCATTATTTATTCTTTATTCAATATTTTCAAGGAATTGTGTCCTTTTAGTATTATGTTCATTTTACTATTGCTGAATTAAATTTGTTATTTCATCAGAATAAACAAAATACTTTTCAAATAACTTCTCAAAGTCTATGCGTACAAAAAGAAAAATTAGTTTGTCTACATGAATAAATGACGTTAGTTGTTTTGCCTTGTGTTAAACTAAATGTAAATGCAGCAAATTAATCAAATTCTTTTTATTATTTAAACTAATAGTACTAATTTTTTCATACCAATATTCTATAATACACTTTTATATTTGAAAAAAGAAGTTTTCTTAGAATTATTTGAGTAAAGGCATTTGGGTTTAATACTTAAATAAATTTCAAATCAAACATTGTAATGAAAAATTATTCAATAAGCAATTTATTCAGCTGCATTGTTACATATCATGGAATTTCTTTAAAACATTTGTTTAAATATGAAATTCTTCAGCAAAGATCAATTGTAATTAAAATTACGAAAGAAAAACATTCAAAGAATTTTTTACATGCTATTGTTATAATACAACAATGCATTTCACTTACTTTCATTTTATTACAGTTTCATTTCATTTGTTATTTCATACAATTTTCATCAGAACGAACATGAAGCAAATAAAATGCCGAAGATATTTCGCAGCAAAAATGCGAAATGCATTTTCCATACTTGCTGCATAAAATTTTTGTTACGTCACTGCTTATTACTTTTGAAATGAAAAGTAATTTTATTTTCTTTCAATTGATTTCGTAAATTTGAATCTTGGTAGTAAAATTATGTTCACAATGTTTTTACGCATCTCTTTAATTTAATTCTAAAGCAAGCAGGCTTCATTTTTCTACTTAAAAAAATTCCTTTCGAACAAAGATTTATACTTCGGTTTCCACTATTCTGTGTTTTTCATTCTTAATTTATTTTTATTAATATAAAATACGGCAAGATGCTTACTAAAGTAATTTTCCGATTAAAATTAGTAATTTCATGGAAAGTTTAGTGATTTTTATAAAATATTATATCATATATATTAAGACAGGACTGTCCGACCTAGTGAATAGGTTTTTTGAATTAAAGAGTTTGGTTCGAAACCCGTTAAGGGATGACGAATTGAAAGTTTCCGTGTCTTTACTGTGAAGAACATTCTGGCTTACGATAAATTTCAAAGCCAGAAAACCTTTAATTTGGGCTCAAAGAGGCGAGAAGGTGGATGCAAACATCCTTAGAGTGTTCGTTTCATATTGTGATAGCTAAATAGGGTGCCTTGAAACACACTCACTGATGGTGCAGTTATTGCACTATTATTAATCTGCTAGTGCTAAATAATATGAGGGTAAAAATACACTCTGTTTGGAAAACTACATATATTTGTGCATTACAAAAATTACACATACAAATAACTTACGTATTTTTACGTACAAATAATTTACTTATTTTACAACCAATTTATTGACAAGTAATTTACGTATTTTTTATGCAATAATTTACTTATTTTTTACGTACAAGTAATTTACGTATTTTTAAGTACAAGTAATTTACGTATTTTACAACCTGTTTACTTTACAAGTAATTTAAGTATTTTACAACCTATTTACTTACAAGTAATTTACGTATTTTACAATTAATTTACATACAATATAATTTTGTAGCAAAATTATATACATTGTGATTAATTAAATCTCATTTCATATAAAATTCAAGCGTACCTTAAATTTTCGCAGTTTATTTTAAAAAATAAATATTTTTGAATTATTTTTATTTATATTAAAAATATTCTAAGGAAAATGCGCAGTTTCGAATTTGCTTTTAGCACTTATAGAATATTCATGTCTTCGATTGCAGAGATAGACAGACGTTCCAAGAAATGCAAATTTCACTAATGGTTTCTTGGAGGAAAGAATTATATGAGTCAAGTGCTTTGTCTAAGTCATACGAAGGAGAAATTGACAACAAGGAATTTTGATTTGTAATGATATTTATACATTTAGAGTTTCTTTAACTTTATAAATTTTATTAATATATAAAATATTCTACTTTGGCAAGACTAAAATAAGACGTTTTTGGCTACAAAGAAATATTTTAAACTATTTATTCGCATTGTACATTCATTTTCGTTTTGAGTTTTATAGCATTGAAATTAGGGAAAATCTGAAAACTCGTACTAGGTGATCGACTTATTGATGATAAGTACTGCTCGGCTTTAATATAGTGATAGAATATTGGTGATTTTCTTCATTTTGAAGGGAAGTTGTTGAAAAGTACATCACCAACAGAAATCGAGCATTTATCAACTCGAACTCTAACTACACAATGCTACTAGGTCATGTGTAGAGTTCTTTTAAATATTGATACTTTTATAAATGAAAAAATATTTTTAATATGTTATTCTTCTGTTTTAATGTTTAGCATAATTATAAGATTAACTAATATTGCTCAATCTAAAAACTTAAGCATTGAATTTTTGTTTAAGGGTTTAGTTGATATTTAGTTTTTCTACAATAATTTTACGAAGAGCAACAATATTTTTAAGTGTAGAGAAAAAGATGATCCTAAAAAGTATATGCTACCATGTGTAAATATCACAATCTTAAAGGATTTTTCAAATAAACTTCATCATCAACAGCTCAATTCAACTTTTGGGGTTCTTTAATCAGACTTTCATTGTACATTTTTTAAAAAAGTAATTTTAATTTTTTGAAACTGAAACTTCTGTAAAAGAATGCATGAGTAAATTTCATATAATAAATTCGTTAATAAGAGATAGCACTTGTGTAATGTTTTTCTTCTCGGTGTTAGAGTTGGCATGCGCAGTGAATATAAAAAATCGTCCATCGTAAAAAAGATATTGTGTTTTTTTTCCCAACATTTTGCACTGAAGGTGAACATGGCATTCAGCAGTTTTAGGAAACTGAATTCTGCAAATGCTGAAAGGATTTTTCTGTTGTTGAAACGTTTTCCATTGAAACAATATTTTTACACTAACATTTTCGTCATTCAGTGCAGAGTTGTCACATATAAAAGTACCAAAAAAAAAAAAAAAAAAAGAATATAATATTATGTTTCTTTATTCTAAGTAGTCAAATGATATTCAATGAATATCAAATTCATTTGTCACCTTTTAATGTATACAATATTAAAGTTTGCAGTGTTCACACTATTCATTTTAAGAATTTCAGAATAAGAAAGTCGTATACTTCGTAAACAATTTCTGGATTCTTAATAATTTAATAAAAAAAAAGTACCAGAAATTTTTATATGGAAACATTATATCCTTTACAAGTAATTTACTTTATTTATATAAAGACTACTCTTCTTACTTCAAAATTCAAAAAAATTGTGAAAATAACATTTATTGTTTCATTTTCTTAAATGAAAGCCAATTCTTTTCAGAACCAGAGTTCAATTAAAAGAGTTTTTAAAAAAAAACGATGGTCTAAGAAGTATTCTCTTATTTTTTTATTATTTTCTACAAATTATTTAAAGATATCTCTTAAATATAGAAATTCTAGTTCACCATTTACCTTGAATTACCTAGTTGCCAATTTGCCTTTACTTATTTTTGTGTATTAGAAATATTCTAGATGAAATTAATGGCACATAAATAAATCTAGATGAACTTAATAGCACAGAAATCAATTTTAGGTCTATGAACTCTGCAATCAATTTAAGAAAGAATAAGTAAGATTGTCGAAAAAAATGGAATAGGTATATCACTGCCTCTTAAAATCTATATAAATGAGATCTGATAACATGATCTTCTTCTGTAATTATACTTCTGCAATAACTTATTATTAGAATAAAAGGTTTCCCTTTCTAGCCAAAGGATTTTCAAATAACTAGCAAAATTGTATGTCATTTCACCTCATGAAGATAAGATTTAAAAAGATATCTAATTTCGTTACCTTGCTACTTGTTAAAAATATAATATTGTCAAAAGTAGCACAATTAAGTTCTTGATTATAAAAATAAATGGAATTAATTTCCTTAAATTAAGAAAATTTATAAAAAAATTGAAAGTCTTTCTTAATTCTACATTTCTTTTAATTTTAACAAAAAAACGAGCACTTAAACAGAGCACAGTAAAGTAATAAATTCCTTTTCTGTAATTGTATAGAGCAAATAGAAAAAGAGGCTCATGCTTGAAATTATTTATTTTTTGAGAACAATTACTCAAATTGAAATTATTTGTTTTCTGAGAGCAATTATTATTAATTTTCTGGTTAGTTTCCTGAATATAAATAATAATTATATTGTTTAAAAATTCTAAGATAAGATTTTAATTCAAATTAAAATAATTGATAAATTTAAAATGAAAATATTTGTTTTATTAAACTTATTTACAAATAATAAGCAAAGGAAATAGAAATTTATAAAACAAAGAAAAAACAAATAAATTAAGTTATAAATAGTTATACAGAAAATGTTTATCCCTCTCCATTCATATTATCGATAATAAGAATGGAGAGATAATAAGATAACAGCTTTATAACGATTAACTGCTTTTATTTTCAAAATAGTAATTTAAATACAGGACATTACTTTCATTTCCGTGTTTTGTCAGAGAAATTTAAGATAAATTTTCCATGCTTCATAGATTCTAAGAAAAGAATCATTCAACTGAACTGAACACAAGATAAAGGTTCTTTATTTTAATAAAGACCACGTATTCAAATATTCAAATTGTTTACTCGGAAATCGAGCATGGTGAAAAAAGCCAGAATGTGACGAGTAACCGACAGATCTTTCAGTGTGTGTGTACTCTGTGTGTTGTTCCCTGAAATACTTTTCTGAAGCTAATGAATTTTTTTATCAGATCCTTCCTGACTATCTGATCTCATATTCATATACGTTATTCATCTCTCACTTGCATGAAAGAATTTAAATAACGTCTCCATGAAAGACAATGAGGGATCAGTGCTACCTTTTCGTTGTAGCTGTTTGAGAGATCTGAACAAAATGCATTCAATTGTTTCCTAGCAATGTTGCAATTGCCCATTTGCATGCAAAGTAGGTGAAGTGGGTGGTATTTTCTTTCCCTAAAACTTCAAACTTGTCATTCGAAGAGAAACTATTTGAAATAGGAGAGAAATTGGTCTTCAGTTTAACATGTCCATGATTTCGTATTTATAGAGCCTAAATTTTACTTTGTTGGATAGCCTAAGATTCAAAAGATGACATATCAATGCTTGGTACTTAAATTTTGAAAAATATTTCTATATATTCATTTTTTTAAAAGTATTTGTTTAGGTGAAAATTAAATAATATTTAAAGTATCTGTTGAGGTAAAAATTAAATAACATTTAAAGTATATATTGAGGTAAAAATTAAATAACATTTAAAGTATTATTTATTGACGAAAAAAAATTAAATAATATTTAAAGTATTCATTTGAGGTAAAATAATTATTAAGTGAGCAGTTATGAAATTTGTACTTTAAAATGATAGATTCTTTTATTATATAAGGGATATCGAATCATTTCTATGACATTTTCAACTTGAATGATTTTAAAAAATGCATTAATGTGATTCCTAAGATATATTAAAGTGAAAATTATAAATAATATTCCTACAAAATAAACAAAATTTATAAATAAACAAAATATAAACTTTTTAGTATTTCGAATATGCAACTTTTACTTCAAAGAAAATTTTGAAATTAAAAAATTTTTAGAGTCTGAATTTATTTAGAGATTCCTGTTTGTGATATATTATAATTAATATAATGCTGTTTTTGTCTTTATTATTAAATTTATCTGAAACATTTACCAGATTTAACATATAAAGCATACTGCGCTTTGTTTAACATCAAATGATGAATATATTGAATTCATGATGAATATATTCGCGTAAATAAACACTGATATTCTCATCAACTTACTTCTAAACAACCACCTAAATACATTATAAATTTAGAGACGTATAATTTTATATTATCAAAACAGTATATCTAGAAACAAAGGATAGGAAAATGTTGTCAGCATTAAGAATTTGGAAGAATTAACAAAGTATGTTTTGTGTAAATAAATTTGCGCGAATTTGCATTTACCAAAATGAACCATCCCAATCAGTATGCATATAAGACGCATTATATTGTAATATAAAGATGGAAGTTATTACTTGTTCTTAGTTGCGCATACAAATAGTTTCATTATAAAACTTTATAAACATTATTTTTCTGATTTTAAAAATTAAAAAAATCATTTTAAAATATATCTATTATATTTATTAAAATAAAAATGTTATTTGTTTGGAAAGAAATACCTTCTTTCAATTTCAGTTCTCTGTTAAAGTAAGTTTTCAGAATTTCATTGAATTACATCTTATCAATAATAAACAGATTAATTCTTAACATGTTATCATGTATAACATGATTGTTAATTGATTATTTTTATTCACGATTTTCTCACTTATTAATTTTATTCACCTTTATTATGGTTACAATGTTTTTAATGACTTTTGAAACTTTAATGAAATCATTTTATTTAGAAGTATCTGAAGAAAAAAAGCAGAGGACGAAAACAAATACGTTTACCATACTTTACAGAGAAAGCTCTTGTGTTTTCTAAATACGTGCTATGCTAACTTATAAAAATTGCATAATAAATGCATAAATAAATATGAGCATGGGGAAACAACACAAGAACTGTATAAAAGGAATCAAAAGAAATCCATTATTGGGTTAGACGTCCCATTTCAAAAGAAGGATGGGGAATACTCTTCTAAAAGCAAATGCACTGCGAGCATCTTGAAATGCGAAATCTCTTTTTGCTGTAGAAGACTTCCAAACCAACAAAAGTTGAAATAGCTCGTGACATATTCAAAGGTGTCTAAAACTGAAATTGTCGATGTTCAGAATCCAGTACGATAGATATTTTCATTTGAAACAGGAACTAATTTAGATATCATAACAATCCTTAATCAAATATAAAGAAATATAAAAATATTAAGATTAGATCCTAAATGATTAATTTATCAAATTATTCATCGTTTTTATATTTGGATGGAAACATTTCTGACATTAGTATAGTTTATTCAATTTCACATTATTATCATGAAAATCAAAAATTTGCTTCATATAGATTATAACAATAAATGTGATTCTCAATCTCTTCTCTCTCTCTCTCTCTCTCTCTCTCTCTATATATATATATATATATATATATATATAGAACGTTATACCATAAAAATGAAATAAGCATCAATTTAAACAGTTTTGATCAAAATTCCTGCATAATAGTATAAGCATCACTTTATTTTTCAAAATTACTGAAACTCAATATAAGTATCATCCATTACAGCCTTTAGGTGAAAAACACCTTAAAATCTGTTCTCAAGTTTATACATACGGAAGTAAAACCGGAACTGCAAAAGGAACTTCCCGAAGTGAATATCAGTTTCTTGATATTGAAGAAACGATCGTTTATCTATGTTTCTATTAAAGGAATAAGTAACAGATAAGCAAAAGCAATTGTCTGAGTTCAATTTGAAGTTTCTTCTGTATAAATAACTGTTTATAACCGGATAAACTTATTTAAAAAATCCTATGCTGGAAAATCTTAAATAAGTTATAAATAGTACTTCTAAGTTGCAATTATCTAGATCTTCAAGATATGTAGGTATTTAGTTACATCTAAGTTGCTTTATTCTTAAACAATTTGATTTTGTTGTTTATAAGTTTTATGAGATTTAATTATTGATAAATATTTAAACAAAAACAAAATATTTTGAATTTAATAATTTTATATTAATTTTTAATATACGTTTTATAATAATTTTATACGATAGTTGACGTATAGAATTTAAAAATTCCCTTTTTGATAATTTTACTTAAATTATAATCAGAACTAAATAATTTTTTAAGTACAACAAATGTTTTAAAACCATATTACTTCAAACAAATTTTTGATTTGTCAAATATTTGTTTTTAAAATTCATTTATTTATTTAATATTTACTTTAAAATTCCTTTATTTATTTAATATTTACTTTAAAATTCCTTTATTTATTTAATATTTATTTATTTTTAAAATTCCATCATTATTTGTTTTAAAGTTCCAAAAACTCATTGTTTTAAAATTCATTTTATTTGTTCAAAAATTTATTTGTTTTAAAATTCAACCAAATGTTTTATTCATCAAAACATATTGCTAAATTTTGTATGTCCATTTGATAGGAATTAAATAATAGTTATCTTCATTTGTACCATCTTATAATGTTATAAATCGTTCTTTTGGTCAGATATAATTATCTGTGTATTTTTCTAAAGAAACAAATCGTCATTTTTTAGCATTTAAAGAAATAAATATTTAATCTGGCAAACAGTAAAAATAACAAATTCACTTTTTTTTTTTTTTTTTTTTTTTTTTTTATTTACTAAGTAAATAATCTAGTCTTTTTTTGTATTTTTAAATTGGTTATTTTATGTAATCAGAATTATCATCATCATTCGGATGATAACATCTTTAAAAAGCTTAGAATTTCAACTTCCCTAAATATCATATATATATATATATATATATATATATATATATATATTCTTTGTAAAGGTTATTAATATCATTTACGATTAACATAAAAATAGAATAAGTAAATTCTAAAGTTTGATAAGTAGCTTATGTGAAGGACATGGCACGTGCTTCTAAGGTGCTTTTTCAATGACGTTGCGTTGTTTCTCTTTTTTGTTTAGTGTCATTCCATTTGTGGGCTGTTTATAAAAGGGACCAAATACAAATTTCACAAAATATCTGAAGTTAACTTAATTAAACGTGGGGAAAAAATAAGTTAAAGTTATTTACTTTTATGTATTTTGTTGAATTTGTCAAGAGACTAATAATGAATAAAATTTTAAATATTTCACTAATTTCTTAAATGTTTTCACAATCAAATTAAAATATTTCTTGACAATCTTTCTCAATTATATTCTCAATCTGACTTGTCTTTCTAAATTGAAGCTTTCTAAATTGAATTTTTCAAATTGAATAACCACAGTTCATACAGATCGATTAACATTAAGAAATTTTCTACAGTATACTCCGAATTAAACATATTGTTGAAAGATTTCACTAATAAAATCTGTTAAGCTTTATCTTAAGGCCATTTTCCAATAAGATAATACCAGGCCTCCATACGGAGTCAATCGAATACATATTAGATAAGGTAAACTACCAGTTTAAATCATCTCAAAATGTCGCAGATCTTAAATAAACAATTGAAAAACTCCCGTCAGAATGTGTTGCAGGATTAGATAAGAAATCTGTATCTTTCATAGACTTATGCAATCATGCATAACCGCCAGGAACAATTTCTCCAATTGCTCATTTGAACAATTTCTAGTCATTAATAGATCCAATGTTCTGAACATTTATTTTTCTTTTTCGTTTTTAAGCTTAACATATATTTAATTTCAATAAAAGTAGTTATTTTCTCCTTAATGTTTCGGGGAGGGGGACTTTACAAAAGAGTGAATATGGAAAAAAATTGATAATAGCACGTTTTAAATCTTCAGGATTGAATTTACAGCAAGTTTTAAATCTTCAGGATAGAATTTACAGCAAGTTTTAAATCTTCAGGATTGAATTTACAGCAAGTTTTAAATCTTCAGGATTGAATAACTATCCACCAATAATAGTTATCATTCAATACTGAAGATATAAAACATGCTGTATAAATACATCTTATGCATATAATGAACACGACGAATCCAAGTTCAAATTCAAAAAAATAAAATAACAAACCCAAATTTGTTGCAATTTTTTATATACGATGAATCAATATTATCATGAATTTACTTTAATTTCAAATGAAATTAAAACATAAATACATACAAATACAAAACAGAATATAAATACATCTTATGCATATAATGAACACGACGAATCCAAGTTAAAATTCAAAAAAAAATAAAATAACAAACCCAAATTTGTTGCAATTTTCTATATACGATGAATCAATATTATCATGAATTTACTTTAATTTCAAATGAACATAAAAATATTAATTAATATATTGTGGATATTTTTCATATTATTTAATATTTTTGAGCACATCAAGAATATAATAATTAGATAAATAATAATATTAAATAAAATACTAATTCTAGTATAATATTTAAAATAGTTCTTAAGTACTAGAGCAATAAAAGCAAAGAATTGAAACATAAATGTTTACAAAGAATGAGCATAGCCTGGTGTCTTTCATGTCATGAAGAATGAATGTTAGTAATCTTGCATAACACTACAATTTGGTGTAACCCACTTGGTATATCAATCAGGTATATAATCTATTGATAATTAGCATTGAATTATCAGGAAACGTAGAAGGAAATTATTCATCTGCCAATTCATCTTATAATTCATCTGTCAATTTTATTAAGATATGCTTTTATTCTCTCTTTTCATATAAATACATTCTGGAAATTTTGAAAAATAAGTGATTGGCATCATCAGCAAGTGGTAATTATAATTAATTTGACGAATTATCTCATTAATATTTTTGAAGACAGGACAATAGTGATCTCTACATAGAAGGATTGAATTGCTTGAAATGATTCTGCTTTCCGTCTATTAAAAAAATATTCACTGCTTTTCTTTTGTTTGGAAGAAAACTTTATTATACCTATTCTTTTTAACCTGCTGTTTTATTGAATGCTACTAAACATAGACTGAAATTTTAATGTTGAAAATTTCTAATACCTGAATAGCATTCCATGGATTATTGAATTAACCTATGAACTTATGTTTAAAACCTATATTAATTTATTTATTTTAGCTGGTAGTATATAGTTTTTATTTGTCAGTTTTTTAAGTTTACCTAATGCTATGAAGAAAATTCGCTAACTATCAATTTCAAATATTAGGAAAACATTTCTTCAATAATTTTCTATCATACATAAATTGTTAAATCCTTATTGTTGTAATTTTTCATAGAATATTTATTTAAGATATCAATTTGTAATTCGAAAATACTAAAACAAAAACATAGTATTACACAGAAAAATGGAAATATACTAAAAAGAGAAACAAAGCTGATTATTCTCTGTGAAAAATATTTTACAAATCTCTGTTATTTCTGTACTTTTTATTAAACTTTTTAAATTAAGAGTAAGATTAGGATTGATAAAATATGTACAATATAAAATATGTACGATTCATAAAATATGTACATATGTAAAATATGTTCATTGATAAAATATGTAATTAAGAAAATACTATTTTTGATAACGTAATTTTAAATATTTGAAAATATTACTAAGAATAACTGATATTAGCTATATTAATTAATAATTAAACAAGAATTAGGAATTTTTTTTTCAAAAATAATTTTCCTAAAACGAATCGAGTTGTTTCCGAGCTGAATAAAATTCTGTAAAATTCGAAGCAACGCCAACGCGTAGGTCTGAACTTGAATTTATGTCATCATTTCTAACACAATATTATCAACGGAAGATCCTATTATCTGAAACGATGCTTCTTGATGCATTCGATTCAAGTTATATATTTTCTAGCAAAAACATTTAGGCTCTTTCTGATTCCTTTCCGAAAGCCTGCGATGTTATATGCCGTTTACAGATGCTCCACACGAACCGAATGTGTTTTAAAAGAAAGAAATTGCCAATATCTCTGAAGTATTCTAGCTGTAAAAGATCTATCGAATAAAAGTGTGTGAATGTTTAGAACATATAGTGTAAGGTCTAGAGTTGGTAAGAAGTTGAAGAAAAAAAGACTCCTTTTCCGAATTGTTTTGTGGCGAATTTTTGTAGTATAGAAACCGTATTTTATCAGAAGACACATATTACGAATATTCAGATAATAATTAAAAATTCATAAATTAAATTAACTAGATAATGGTTAATTGTAAAGTAATCATTTAAACTATGAACAAATTGTATTTTTAAACTGAAAAGTTACGTATTTTCATTTTAGTTTCTTTCAGAAATTAATTTAACTATTAACAATTATCTCTGAAATCTTTCTAATTAAAATATTGAAGGGAAAAGTGTAAGTTATTTAATTTGTAAATTTAATTGTTCTTTTGAAATTTCATTTTCATACCTCAGTCCTAAAAGGTCTTTTTTTGTATTCATTTTGGCTATGGTATTATATATGTGAAAAATATAAATTTCTGAAGAAACATAAAAATATAAGAGTATAGAAAATATATAACTTTAAATGACGCACATTCCTTTAGAATAACTTCATAATTTTCTTTTATATTACAGAAAAAAAACATATAACATGAAATTGAAGCATTAGCGTTGCACAGAGCATATTTTATACAAAGATTTTTATCTCGCTATAGAATCCACTGCTCTAAATATTACGCTCAGAAGATTAAAAGCTGAATAAATAAAAAAAAATTGAAATTTTTTAAAACACTTTTAGACAGTTTCCCAAAACTATTTTTTTAATACTGATTTTACTATACATTTAAGCATGCACAAAAGATCACAAAATGTAATATTTTACAGATTTAAATTTCACGAACAAACTTTATTTTAAATATTTTAATAGTAAGAGAATGTTTCAGTTACAAAACAAATTAACTGTAAAAAACAAATATGAGATTATCATGCTAATCAATTAAATTATTTATTTTGCTGTATTAAGACATATATATTGATGAACTTTTACTTTTCGTATATTTACAGTAGCAGATCCTTTGAAACTGAAATAGATAATTTAGAACAATTGATGGAGAACATTCCAGGGTAAATATTGCATTGTTTCAGTTTATTTTTAAAGCTTCTCTTTTGAACAATTATTAATTTTAATGTGAGATTCCTTGTTTGCTTGTAAAGATTGTCCCAAAATTCATGCAAGAAATCTTGTGTGAATCTTGGGACACACGAAATCTATTTCGAGATCTATATAGCTCAGGATTTTCAACTTAGCCCAGTGTGTCTCAAATTCATGCAACATTTCTTGCTTGAATTTTGAGACACCCTTCAAAACATGGGAGAGATACTCGATTGTATTCTGTATATTGACAAGTATCTACTGAGGAGTAATGGAATTCTAACTGAATATTCTCTTGATTTAAATTCTTTAGATTTTTCGTCTGGGAATTTCTGATAGATTGCGAAAAATAGATGGCCTGTATTGATTTGAAGGAACTGGAGTAGCATTTCACAATTTCTAACAATCCATAGCTCCTCAGGGATTTGCTAAAAACATTGTATGAATTCGAGAATCTCTTGGGTAAGCAACTAAGCAACAAAGAAAGTACAAGTACAAGCAACTAAGGGATATCACATCGAAATTTATAAACTTCTTCAGTTATAAGTTAGTAAAGGATATTTTATTTATATAACTTCCACTTTAATTACTTAATTGTTTTCCAATAATTTTCGGTCATCTATTTGTTCGGTGACCTTAGTTATTAACATTATAAAGCAACTTAGTTTTTCCCTTTGTAACTCTTGTATAGTTATATATGGAAAAAAAAATATGGGGCGTTTTATTTAAAAATACGTTGATTTTGCTAACAATTCATAAGACATTCAATAACAGAGGTTTGCTAAAAACATTGTATGAAATCGTAAATGTCTTGGATATACTACAAGCAACTAAGGGATATCACATCGAAATTTATAAACTTCTTCAGTTATAAATTAGTAAAGGACATTTTATTTATATAACTTCCCACTTTAATTACTTAAATTTTTTTCAATAATTTTCGGTCATCTTTTTTGTTTGATAACCTTAGTTATTCACATTAAAACGCAACCTTGTTTCTCTATATATAATTATTGTATGGTTATATATGGAAAACATATGTTGCGTTTCAAACATATGTTATTCTGTGAATAGTTTCTAAAGTGCTATTTATTACTTCATTAAATTTATAATATTTAAATTTCAGTAACATTTAATTAGTGATACGTTTATTACGTATATAAATATTAAATTTTATTTAAATGTTAAATCATACAGCACTTTAATTCATTTAGAAACTCATTTGCATTCCTTACTTTCAGTATTTAAATTATTAATAATTTGCACTTTTATCGTAAAGTATTTTAATATATACATTCGTTTAAGGTAATTTAAGTTAAATTTGAATAACAAATAACTGAATCGAAAATGTATAAAGAAAGGTTTTATGTCATTTTTTGTGATGTTCCCTATTTTAAAAATATTTTCAAACGTAAATATGCTCTTTAAATGAGAACCCTATTTATATTTACTTTAAGAACCACGCAATAAAAATAAACACCGTTACTCCTGGGTATGTATGATCAATGCCATTAAAATAAATTCAATTTTAAATAAAGAAAGATGTATATGCATCCTAATAGTAACAGCATTCTAATGTGAATTCATTTTCCATATCATTAGGATTTCTGAGGCTGATGAAAATACAGACTACGAAGGCTTAGATGAGAAAAAAGATGCGTAAGTAGTCTTTCGATGGATCTAACTAATAACAGAGGGATGATTTAATTTAAAAAATCCTGATCACCTAATTTTTTCAATAGCTCTCCAGTTTTATGATTAATAACTTATTTGAAAATTAAATCTTGTATTTTTGTAATGATGTTTTAATTCAATATTCCAAAATTAAAATAAGTTGTTATGTGTTAAACGTATCTTGAAAGTGAAACATTTTTGATAACTAGCCTATTATCTATAGATTAATTAATTAAAAATTTGGTTTTAAATAAAGCATTTTGGACTAGGATGGTATAGTAGTTAGAGTTCTGGATTTTTGAGCTACTAAACACTATAAACTACCACATTCTACATTTTGTAGTTCATCAAGTAAATAAAAACCAAAAATTATCATGTTTACATCGAAGATGAGCATAGCAAATGAGTAAACAGGAAAGTTTTTTTGTTGGGTTCTAGTAATAGGTTAAGAATTCCCATGTGCCTTTCTCTGGGGTGTTAATTCTGAATTGAGGTGGATAAACCAATTAACGTGGTTCATTAGTTGGTGGACCAAACTATTTAGAACAAATGTAAAAATAAACTAAATTACAGCTTATTTACACATTATTGAACTAACTCTCTAAATTTATAAAAACAATTTCATTTGACTGATATAATCAAATTATAAATGCTAATTAATTTTAAATGTAAAGGGTCAGAAAAGTATTGATGCTTTGGATGGTAATATTCTATCGCCTTTAATAAATTGCTTAATTTAAAAGCATTTTTAATACCCCAAAATTCAATTTTCTAAGCATCTGAATTGTTCATAAATTAAAATTACGCGTGTATCAATCTTCCGTTGAGCAATATTCATCTGCCTAATTGCACTCAGTCATGTTTGTGTAATCCTCAGTTAGGATTAACAATCCTTTATTATTGACCCATTGAAAGACACTCCAAAGCCCATCGATCAAATCATGGGGCAGCAGACTTCAAAATCAATAATCAATTCAATAACCCTTCAATTGTATTTTGTCAGTAAATTGTTACTCTAATGAAACGTTTACGTTCATCATTTATTATGCAAAGAATGGCATATTTAGTGCATCATTAAATGTATTAAGATCATATTCAGAATCATATATAAAGGTATCCTAGATAAGTTTCCTTATTTGTAATAGGAAATTAAAGCTTGGTAAAAATTTAATAAGCTTAAATCGTAAAGGGACATTAAGAATTGGAATTTTTTTTCTTAAGTAACTATGGTATAAACAACAGTTTTGAGAAGAAATCACTTTCAAATTTCATCTGCTTTTACCCTTTTCATAAGATGTCGAGTATATATATATAAATATGTTGCCTTTTTTATATATATATAAGATATTATAAATCTAAGATTAATAAATGGGCAAAGTTTAATAATTTTTAAAAGAGTTCGTAAGAAATGTAGGTAAATAAATTATTTATTTACAAATGTTCAAGTTTATAAAATATAATAAAACATTAAAATAAATGTATTGAAGTCAAAGTTTTCTAGCAAGATATTTGAGGTTTTCAGAAGATTTATTTTATTTCAACATAGATATTATATTCTATGTGGTCTCACCAATGCAAATGGCAATGAAAGCAAAATAAAGTACACTAACATTGGGAAAATATTAGAAATTGGTCTCATTTGTCTAAATTTTCATATAATTCATATCTGGCATTTAAATAATTTTTTAATGATAACAGCAAATAGAAGTGTGTTTATATTCACTATTATTTTAGAAATTCAAAAATTAGAAAACTTGTTCTCAGTATTATTTTCTAGAATAATTTTGTGGAGGAATCTCTTCAGAAACATTTGTTATAACTTTTAAATGTAGCCGTTCTAAAGCGAAATTTTACGAAGAAAGATAACGAGAAATTGATGAATGCTTAAAGTCTGAATAAATTTTCACAGATTCTCAATTTTGATTTATCAAAACCTCGTTAGGTAAACGTTCTAGGGATATACGTCATAAGCTAAAATTGTTTGTACTAAGTATTTAATTTAAGGTCATGCAATAGAATGAAAAGTAGTTTTTGTAGTACATTGTCAAAACGTACTAAAATTATATTTCACCAGAAGTCAAGTTGTTATACTTATGTAGGTAGAGTCACACCAATGCATTTTAGTCCGATCTTAAAAATAACATACATTTCCCATATAAATTTGATCAATAAAGCAGCCTAAATTTTTTAATAACAAAAATTTCTTTAGATAAATTTTTTTGGAAAAAATTTCTATAAACATTGAAACTCTGTACAAAATCTTTTTTCTCAATATAATATATAACGTATATTATATTAACGTATATCAATATGATATATATGTATAATTATGCAGAATTGTCTATATGAACGGAAATAATTAGTTTTTCGATAAAGCATTTTTTTTTTCATTTCCCTGGTACTACTTTTTATTGGTAAAAACAATTTATATAGAATTTTATGCTTTTCACTATATATTATACAAATCACTTTCCTTTAGATATTGAAGAAATATGAAAAACTTTAAGGTTTTAAAAAAAATAAAATGAATTTTGAACGTATGAAAACCGTTGTAAAAGCGATGATAAATTGATAAATCAGATATTCTTTTAATATTTTAAATTTCATATGAGTATTTCATTACTTTTTAAAGCAGTAACCTGCCTTATATTTCACTAAAATGAACCATTTATTTAGATTTATCCGTTTATTAAATTTAAAAAATGCCTTAAATACAGAATGTCCTTTCAAAAACGATTGATATGTCTGTCTACATCTTCTGTGCCTGGAAAATTTAAGAGCAAGAGTAATTTTGAGGAAAATGGCACCTAACAGTATTACACCGTTCAGAATTGATGCATAGCTGCAGAATATTAATTCAATAAACACGCATACTTTAAGCTGTATTTCCTAATATCTATTGAATATTTAAACAAAATCGCCAATTTTAATATTTCCCATCTGTTTCTCTTTCAGAAACTTTTCGTATTTATTAAAATTAAAACTGATATATCGATAAAATTATTTTTTTTTAAAATTACGTGAACAAATTCTTTGGTTTCTATAAATTTCAAGTAAAATTTCGCATGATTCTACTAAAATTTTGAAATTTGATTCATATTTTGAAAATGAAATAAGTTTTCAAATATCTGTAATTCTTATTTAAGTTTTTTTTTTTAATTATAGGCATTTTTTTGATATTTTAAAGCAACATTTCCACAAGGATATACACAAACTTAATATGTCTTTTGCAAATATATTAGACAGTTAAAATAATTATTAAATATTGAATTTTTTACGAATAATTATTATTACAGAAAAAAAGAAAAAAATTCTTTTATCTTCTAATTATATATTTTTTTATATAAATTGACTAAATTTTAACCAATTAAATAATTAATGTTTGAGATTAATGAAATCTACATAAAATGTTTTTTTTTTTTAATTACTGTTGATAAACATATAATTTTCTCCTTTACTAGCTTTATAATCAAAGTTATTTGGAAAAACATTTTGTAAGAATTTCCTTAAACAAAGAGAAAGATTTTACGAATGTTCTAAATATTCATGTTCATAAATAAATATTAAAGAACCTTTAAAGAACCTATTAATGTTTTTTTTTTTTTTAATTCAAGACATTTTTGATATTTGAAAGTAATATTTTCACAAGGATATACATGAACTTAACGTATCTTTTACAATGATATTAGATAGTTAAAATAATTATTAAATATTAAATTTCTTACGAATAATTATTAATACAAAAAAAAAAAAAATTTTCTTTTACCTACTAATTATATATTTTTATATAAATAGAATACATTTTAACCAATTAAATAATTAATGTTTGAGATTAATGAAATTTACATAAGCTGAGTTTTTTTAAATTTACTGTTGATATACATCTCTAAGAATTTCCTTAAACAAAGAGAAAATATTTTAGGAAAATGTTTCAAATATTCATGTTCATAAATAAACATTAAAGAACCTATAAAATAAATGTCTTACCTTTCAGTTTCTCTTCTTTATATTAACTTACTTTCAAACATGTAAATCGGAAGTACCTCTGACTGATATTTTGTGTTTTCTTTAGCTATCCCTTTTAGAATTCCCAATGATAGTAAACAACTAACTAGATTTTAGTAAAGCATTTTGTAATCCTATAATAGCACAATAAGTCCTATCCAAACTTCAGATTGAATGTTTTAATCGTCATTGCGTTAAAAGTTCATGCATTATTCATCAGAAAGCATAAATTACAAATTTGAATAGAAAAATTCCCTTCCAAACATCCAATTTTTCAGAGTTTTTTTTTTTCAATTTAAATCTCTAGCTTTTGCATGCTCCCTTGAGATTCCTCCTCTTTATATTGAGAGAAACAGAAAGATAAAGGCATTCCTTTTAGATCTTTTAAATTTACTCTAAAAAGGAAAATTATAACCAGTAAAACCAATAAAAATTTATGTTGTTAAAAGAAGCTAAACATATTGACCCATAAGCTGCATGCTATGTAAATTCTTAAAATTACTTTTAAATTGAAGATTTAAATTAATTAATATAATTAGTCAACGATTCTGAAAAGGTTCTAAAAATACATGAAACGGTATTATAGTATAATATGTAGATTAATTTAAAACAAAATACTGATATTTGTGGAACGTATCAATATATTTCAGATTTCTTTCCACTTAGTAACTTCATATTTCAAAAAATAAATTAAGTAAATTAAGTAAATTTTAACCAATTAATTAATTAATTTTTGAGGTTAATGAAATCTACATAATCTGATTTTTTTTTAAAATTACTGTTGATAAACATATAATTTTTCTCATTTATTAGTTTTATAAGCAAAGTTATTTAGAAAAAAACATTTCTAAGAATTTCCTTAAACAAAGAGAAATAATTTTATGATTGTTAAAATAATTTATGTTCATAAGCAAACATTAAAGAACCTATAAAATATAATAATAAAATTTTTATTTTTAATTTGATAAAAGGTCTTAAAATTTTGCAAACTGTTATTAAAATTAAATTTTTGGTATTTTGAAAAAAAAAAAAAAACATGCTATTTTTATAAAACTGTTATGAATATAAATATAATTTATAAAATACTTTCTGTCATTAGAAAAACTGACATCAATATTTCAAATTTAAATTCTTAAATGTTGTTTATAAAATTTCAAATAACTCAAACATGTACTGGTTAAAAAACTTAAATGTTCAGAAAATTTTATGCTTGTAACTAAAAATATCTAATTAGAAAACTAGAATATTTCTGACAAAATAAAATTTATTATGCAATTTTTTTTTTTTTTTTATGTTTTGTGCAAATAATTCTTTAAAAATAAAAATTTATAATTAGAGTAAAACTATCTTAATAATGAATTTAAATTCAAAATATTTAATTTTGCTTTTGTTAAATTATTTGTAATAATTTTTATGTAATGAACTGTTTATTTTTTTTTTAATTTTAAAAATCACTGTGTTTAAATAATAAAAAAACATTTTTTTTTAATTTAGTTATCTTTTCTTATTTTACAGTCATCAAAACTCCCAACTAAATATAATCGATCTTCTTCGAAGGCAAGTCATGAGACCTGTTGAAAGGGACAGAGATTATTGATTTGAACCTCAAAAAAAGTGAGAAATTTGCATATATATTTAATGAGCATATGATTATTTCAGGATATAAATTGCACATAAAAAAACAATCACAGTATTAATATAAGGATTTTTATATTTTTAAATTAATGATGATGTTATTTTATTTCAATTTGTTAATTTTCAACAATTTAATTTTATTATAGTGTTTTAATAGTCACTGAAAATATTTTAGTTTTAACTGGTAATTAATTCTAGCATTTCGAATATTAAATGCTCTCTTTTATGTAAATATATATCCTTGTATATTTGATGGACATTGTGAAAGGAATCAAGTAATTTCATTTCTTAATTTCGTTAAATTAATTAAATTTTAACTAAAATTAGATTAAATTATAAATGAATTAAAAATACAATTTTAATGAATATAAATTTAATTTATAAATTAAAATTTAAAAAATTAAAAAATAAATTAATTAAATTGTTTTAAAATTCAGTAAATTAAATTAAACTATTTTTTTAATCAATAAATTACAAAATTTTAAATTCAATAAATATACATTGAGATAATTAAATTAATTTTTTAAAAGCATTCATTGTAAAGTAACTTCATATTTTTTTTAATTTAATGCTAAAATAATTAAATTTTTGCATTCATATTCCTAATTAAACATTTTCGATCCTTTCAATTTTTTGTTTTTTAGAGATTTTCTTTTCGTAGAATATCCAATAGATCATATGCTCCTTTATACAAATTGACCTTGTACAATTTTTATACTCAATCTTTTAAATTATCGATATATTTTAACAAAATAAACAAAATCTTTCAAAAAGACTAGGCATCTCCACCAAACAATTATTTTAATGATTTTATCCATCAAATTCTTTTGAATATAATTGACATCTGCTTAGACATGACTATCTTATTGGACATTTATTTTTAAGAATTATAATATTTTAATTTCTTTAATGATTTTATGTGTTTACTCTCCTTCAAGAAAAATTTTCAAAGGTATTAATAGGACATTTTTAATTTTTTACCATCAATAGAAAAATATATTAACGTAATAATGTTTCATTGAATACTACAATTTTCTTAATTTTTTTACATTTAATATTATTGAGGCTTTGTATATTTAATATTAAAATGCTTTTTTAATTTTCTTCAAACTTTAAGTTTTTTGTTTTCAACAATAATAGCATCAATTGAATTTTGTTTAATATTTTTCTACTTAGTATTTCAGTACATTGATCTAAATATTTTTTTTACCTAATATACTTAAAATTAATTTACTAATAATCCTGATAAAATTTATGATACTTAAATCATATTAAATTAATTAGTTTATGTTGTTATTGTTCATATTTCAGAAAAATTGGAGAATTCAAGGGTTTTTAATTAATTTACAAATTTCTAGACGAAATTACATTAAATGGTAAACGATAATCAAATTAAAAGTAAAAAAATTTAATAATTATCCCTTTTATTTACAAATAATGGGAAACCTGAAGGAGATTATTATCATTTAAGTTTTTTTTTTGACAAAATTAAAATTTATATTCATTCTCTCCCACTTTCTCTCAGTGTAATTCAAAAAAAATTTCTTATCGATCGGTTCTGAATTTCTTCAGTGAGAATTTACTGTTATTTCATAAATTTAATAACTGATACAAATTATTATTAATTTTAAATTACTTGCAATAATTTGTAGATTCATAAACTGCCTAAAAATAACAGGAGTGTTCTTATATCTCGGAAATTAATTTATCGTTAAAGCAATGAATAAACAAAGGTTTCATACTTCCACTTAAGTTTTTTAATAAATTTTAAAATTTTTTTATTTTCTTTATAATTTTACAAATTAAAATATACATACTATATAAAATATACATACTATTTGATTGTTGACTTTTTTAATACCAATATCTGTTATAATAATAGTATTGTTTATCTTTCCAGGTTTCTGCTAAGAGAAATCTCGACAAAAATATTTGACAAAAAGAGTCTCAAAGAATATCTTTTGCTTTTGCGTTTTTGAAGATACTGACTTCAAAACAATGATTGCCGCATTTAGAAGCAATCATGTTTATGTTTCATCACATCCTTAAGTTATATTTCTCAACCTCTTATTTAAGTTAGTGTTGTCAATGTGAAGTTTTGTTTTGAAAATCACAGTTATCATCTGATGTATTTTTCTGTAAATAAATAAATGTTAGAAAGAGTTAGTCTAATTACTTGAATCTTAGAATTAAGCTATTTATATTTTTATTGCGTGGTAAATATTTGTACAAATACATTAATTCATCAAGGAATTTAAAAAAAGAAATATTCCACGGTACGAAGCAATGTAATTGGACAAGATGCCAATCGAATAAGCATTTTTTTTTTTTTTTTAAATATTTATTGAAAGTTGTAAAATAAAACCTTTTTATAGCCGCTTTAGATAAACTAATTAATCAATCAACCATCTAATAAATAAAGTCTTTAAAATGGTTTTTCAAACATGAAAAGTGTATCATAATTTTAAAGATTTTACCAAACATTAGCTTGTGATTCCAATCACGAAAATAAATATTTAAAAAAGAGATTTAATGTTAAATAGTTTGACAAAAATAAATTATAGACATAGAAAATTATCTATGCAAACATCTGTTTCTCTTATAATTTATTAAGTATTCTATCCCCCAGTCTATTAATATTTATAGGCTCCTTTTTTATTATACAAGTATCTATTTGCAATTATTTAAAATCATATTAATCAAGAATCCTTTTATTTATATTAATCCAGAATAACAGAATAATATGGTTAATAGCAGAATAATAAGGCTTTTAATACGGATTTGTATTAAATTAGAAAAACTGTTTCTTAACGACATTTAAAGTGTAATATCTAAATGGCCATTAATAGCCTTTTTGGCATTAGAGTATTTGAAAATTAAACAACTTCTAAACCTGACCTTGATAAAAACTATTTATAAATCATATAACTGATACATATACGTTTTATAAACGTTTATTATATTTATAAAAATAATAATTAATAAGTTTAATATTAATTTAAAATATATATATATAAATTAAATTAAAAATAATAATTATTATTTTTAATAATAATTTTATTATTTTTTGTTTTTAATACGTTTATTAAATCTATTTTTATACGTTTCTTTTTTTTTTATCTTACAAAAGATAAAAAACGTATAACGTTCTAATAAATACGTATAAGAAAAGAAATTCATAATATATATTTTTATACGTTTATTTTTTTTAATCTTTTGTAAGATAAAAAAGAAACGTATAAAATATATGTTATGAATAATAAATAAGGTATTAGATAAAATAAATAAATTTTAATTAAGAATTTAATACACAATTAACGGCATCACTATCAAATTATTAATGAAAATATAATTTCCAACGATATTTCCTTGAACTACATTAAATTAATTCATATTTTTATTAATAAACTTATGAAAAATGTATATCCAAATACGTCTACAAAAGAAAAGAAAATATACAAATACAGCCTGTACTTAAAGCATTAAATGCATGACAACAACAGTTTGCTACAAAAACACTCCATATAAATAATTTTCATTAAAATGTTTTGTAATAATTTCTTTACTGTAACTTCTCACTACATATCCCAGATGCATAGCTGCCATGTGTCACTAAATAAATATACATCAGCAAAAATACTAATATTTAAAGGTCTCAGTTTTATAAAAATGTTAATTGTTAAATAGTTATACGTAATTTTTCATCACATATTCAAAGAAAATTGTTAACAATTATCATGTGAAATTGAAGATAAAATACGCACCATCATTTGTTTAATTAATTGTTCTAAATAATGAATGTGGAATGTATTCATTAAGGAACTGTTCTAAAAAGGAATGTGTTCATAATTCAATAGATAATTAATTAATGCAATATCAGTATGAATTAATTGATTTAATAGTTTTCAAATATTTCCCTTTCTAAAGAGGGAAAACCAAACATTTTAATGGAAGTTTTCCGCTTTTATAAAAATTGATTGTGTCATAAACAAGTTCAGCAAGTGAAGAATTTTATTGAATTACAAATGAAAAAGCCATTAAATGACGTATTCAAAAATTGTAGGTTTATTAAATTTGATAGATCAGGGCAGTTATTAACAAATTAAGTTAACATACAAATGTTTTTGAAATGATCAAAACAATTGAAAACTTCATATAGATCAAGTATTATTAGACGGAAGACTTTTGGTCAGAAATTAAATTAAAGATGGGGCATATTATATGTTTCTATTTAAATTTTAATATGACATATCAAAACTTTCAAATTTTTCCTTTAATTTTGAAGCAACAAATAAAAAAAGGAATTTTATAAAAAGTTGTGCAATTTTTTAAATATATTCAATAAAAAAATTAAATTATACTTAAACAACTTAAAAAATCTTTATTGAACTGAATTTAATTTCAATTTTGAAATAATCAAATTAAAAAATCCGTTATTTACTAACATAAATTCTCTTAGAGGATCAACTAAATTAATACTCCAGAAACTTTTTCAACCTCTAATTAAATCTGAAGGATAATCTTTTTAAAAGATAATCTTTTAAGTGTCCCAAGACATTCATCATTGCCATTTAAAAGAGAGACTTCAAGAAGGTAATTCGAGGAATGAATTGCATTAAATAAGTGATTCAGAATTAGAATTACTAACATAAATTTTCAGGGGATCCACTACTTTAATACTCCAAAGCTTTTTCAGCTTCTAAGTAAATCTGAAAAATAATCTTTTAAAGGATAACTTTAAATGTCCCGAGGCATTTACCATTGTCATTTAGAAGAGCGATATCAAGAAGGTGAAGTTGCATGAGATAAGAATGAGTTGCATAAAATATTGATTCAGAATTAGACCCAATTTTTATAGTGATATATTTTTTATTTATGAAAAGCATGTTCATATTGAATATCTATGTTAATAGGTAGTTAAATTCCATTCAATATAAAAATGATTATCCCAAAAATGAATCAAGAAAATTTTGTAGAAATAAATGTAGGCCATGAAACCTGCCCTAATATTAAATATATCATTGATTTCAAATAATATTAATAGTTGGCTTAAAACTATTTAAATACGACAGAGGTAAAAACTTCATAACAGATGAGATGCATCTGTTATGAAGTTTGAAAAAAAAAAAAAAGACATTCATAACAGATGAGATGCATTTGCAAGAATAAAAATCAGTTTAAATTTTTCAAGTTGTGCCTGTCTCTATTAATCTACCTATCTGTGATCTATATGTCCTTGGATACGTAAAGCAGTTTATTGTTATTTACTCTAGTTTTGTTGTTTTCACTGACTACTATTGGTGTGGTAAGCGACTTTTCAAATTTCTTCTATATATATTTATCTATTACTTTTTCCTGAATAAATTATTTGGTTTTAGAGATTGGCTGAATTTTTTGGAAGACAAATAACAATTAGTTATACATTGTGTTAGCAGATATGAATGTTGAAATTGTATACTTTTCATCCCCGTATTATTAAAAAAGATTTATAAAATATATTATCTATAAAGTGTTTGATACATTGAATCAGATACTAAGTAAAATTACTATGAATCAAGAAAGAAATCGGGAATCATGTAAATGCATTTTATTCCCATGTGTTATTTTGCTTACCCCATTTAATACGTTCTTTGCAAAATTATCAGTTCCAATCTTAAAGTATTTATTTAGCCTTTTTAAATGTATATAAATATTGCATTCAATGCCAAAATAATTTTTCAAAGCGTTTTAGTTGTCCATTTTTTTTTAATTGATTTATTTTGAGAATTAATGACAATGTCCTCTTTGATTTTAAATAAAAATTTTAAAAATCTATATATTTTAAGTCATTTTTAAAAAAACTGTAGCTAAATTATATGAAATTTAAAAAATTTATATTCGCTTTGAAAAGATTTCATTTTTGTTGACTTCGATCTGTTTGATGGGAAAAGAAAACTTAAAAACTTCTAAAAATGTAAGATCAATAGTCAATTTTCAAAGACTCACAATAATGCCGTTCATGCCTGTAAGAAATGTTTACCAAACAAATATAGGTTTTTTCATATCTTTTATACTCAGTGAATTTGTATCCGGAGGGAGCGTATATAAAAATCGTAAGCAACATAAAATATACTATAGAGTCATGTTGTTCAGCAAAGCTTAATTTTTTTTAAAGAATATAGTTTTAAAAACTTAAATTGCTTTATAACATAACCATGTTGATTTTTGAATATCAGAAACTTGTATAAAAATAAAACAGGACAACATATTTCGCTGAAGCTTTTTCCTTTGTAATTAAAACAGCCCTTTGTAATAAATTTTGGGTTGTGAATATGAATATAACAATGATAATTTCAAATTGTCTTCATTCTCAAGATATTTCTAACTTATTGGTTTCAATATGAAACAATGGTTAACAAACACATGTACTTATTTATTTTATGTTACGGAGTTGCTTGGATTGTCTCTTATGCATTTTCTCAGAATCATCATTGAAAAGATGATTCTGAGATGATTCCCTTGCGTCTTTTCTCTGTTTTCTCAATATCTTGGTGAAAATGCTCATCGTGCTCTTCACTAACCTGGCCACAGCTTTTAGGAAAGACGCAGATTAAAAGCTGAAATGACACTGCAGGAATTGCATTTTTAGAGACGTGTAACCACGTTTCTTGTATGCAGACAACATGCCCATCAGTCTTCAGATTTCCTAAAAAATTCGTTGGCACAAGGTGAAAATCCTTCCAAGCTTCTTACTCGTATTGTTGGAGGACGCTATCAAAATTTGCATCCTTTAAGAGCTTACTCATTTGTGGGCGATGAAAATTCCCTATTTCAATTTAACTTCGCTGATTACATGAAATTTGCCATTTAATTTCTTGAAGACTGACTCTTATCCATAGCTGTCACAAAATTTTCATTAAGCCGAGCTTTATGTACAATGGGGGTGTCAAGATCTTTTGGTGGGTTTTCACTATTCTACTAATGGTGGATTTCACTATTCTACTAATGGTGGATTTCACACAATGGTGCATTTTTAGTGGCGGATTGATTTTTAATTACATAACAGTTTTGGCTCTCCTGTGCAAGTTTTCTCTCCATTAACATGTGTTTTTTTTAGTGGCGGATTGATTTTTTTAATTACATAACGCAAAGTTTTGGCTCTCCTGTGCAAGTCATTAAAAAGCAGATCTACTTCTTATGTCCTAATTAAAGACCCATGAGAAAAGCTACCGCATTACATTCAACATTAGATAATTAAAACTATACAACATCACTTGAAGTTTATGTATCTTCCTCTGCACAATTAAAAATTCATCGTCCATCGGATCCAAGGTGCAATAAATAATTAAACATGTAATCTCGTCGGAAGAAGCACGCATTGCAAAGTTCGAGGGCCGTACTGTTCGTAAAGAAAGGCGAATTTTCCCACAATCCAGCTTTTGTTCTTCGACATCAAAAACGCTAATTTTGCAAGAGAAAAATTCTCCGACTTCATCGAAGGATGCGGAGCTCGAGTTTTTCTTCATAATCATCCACCATCCTTTCCATCACACACAGATACGCTGGGTGAGGATCAAACAGAGAGGTTTCATCTTCTGAAGAAAGTATTTCCAATTGAACTTCACTGCTATCTCCTGGATTTAATTGGCTGAAATCACAAACAGTCCCAAGGAAGAGTTTTCGATGCACTTCCATTTCGGATCGAGCAAAAACATTCAGTTTCTGTAGGCGTGGTGCCAACTTCCGAAAACTGACAATGGACGGTTAAGGTGTCTTCAGCAAGGTATTATTTTCTTGTCGCGAAAAGTGCAGCTCGTTCCAGAAGTTTTTGCAATTCTTTTTCGGTTCCTTTAGAAGATTCTGTGTTTTCTACCCATTCTCTTTTCAGAGTCAAACCCTTATTTGAAAGCACACAAATTTTGAGATTCAGTTTAACACTCGCTGGTCCATAATCTTCTTCGGCTCTTTTTATGACGACTGTAAAGTGACTCAGTAGGGCGTCCTCTTCAGAAATTTGCAAAATCCACTTGGTTTGACGCACATTTTCCGCGTAGAACTCTGGACTCTCGATCGTCTGTCTCTTCGTTTTCCAGAAATACCAAAAGTTTTTGATCTTCCAAGTTATGGCGAACCTTTTATCATCTTCGCGAACCATCTTTCTTATACCAAAAAATCGGAAATGCAACAAAAATATTCAGTTTTAAAACCGCGAATGAATGATCGACAACTACTCATCTAAAAGCCGCTGTACTAATTCACAGTCGCACTGGCCACGTGAATTCTGTGTCGGCCCGCTAAAAAAATCTTACTGTCTTTTCAAAAACGGACAGTTTTTATATAAACGGTGACAGCGTTTCAGAAAATGAACTTTAGGTTGTGATTGGTTAGTTTTGCTGTTGCCACCAGGAGGAGAAATATTCAGAACAGCAAAAATCAACAGAAGGAAGTTTTTGGTTTGCGTTCGAACTGCTGCGTGGTCGCGTAGGTCATGCTGATGAAGTAAGTTATTTTTTATTGGTTTGGTTCATCACACTACGGCCATCTTATGCACACTTTAGGCTAAACAGAGCGGTACCTACATTTTAAAGCGAATTTCGAACCACTACTACTACTAGACCACACCACATCATTGTGCCCAAAGCTGAGTTGCCCCATCACAGTTTGGGAATAATGTGGTGAGAAGAAGTCTGATTGGGCTCTGTCACGCTCTACGGGCATATGGGAGCTTTTTAGGCCGTACAAACATCCATTGTATGCCGGGATTCGAACCCGAAATCTGTGGTACCGAGCGCCGGAGACTAATCCTAATTGTGCTGTCGAACCTTGAGGTTTTTGTTAAAGATCTGGTGTTTGGTTTGGTTTGTTGAGATTGTAATTAGAATCAAAGATGTAAATCAAGGATTTGTACGTTAGCTATAAAGTTTCTTTATTGTGTTCTGTTTTAAAATTGGGTTCACCAAAGTAGATATGAATGTTGATAATCAAAATATAAAAATTCACAACCTGTTTGGATCCATATATATATTTCTTCTTCTTATTCATTGGTGCAACAGCCCCATTTTGGGCGAAGGCCGTCTACTGCCGGCAGATTTCAAGACAGGAGATGCGTTTTTTATGATAAGGCTATCAACCCTATACCCAGTGATCTACAGTCCTATTAGAACGGGACCTACGGTGTAAAGTGGATTCGAATCACTACAAACATCAATAGCACCCCGGGACTCGAACACGAAGCCTGTGGCCCCAAGAGCTCGGCCATCGGGTCTCCCATATATTAAACACATATATAAAAAAAATTATCCATAAGAACTATTTAGTTCGTTGTAATTAATGCAATATAATTTTTATTTTTTGTTACATTATCCATTTTTTTACTATACATAAAGTAGTGAAATATATACATATTAGATAATTTTCCAGTTTTTTCATCTCTCTTTAGCTGAGTTACATTAACTATAAGAGGGTCAAGCAATCAATTGCTAACAACACAAAGTCGGCGATTGTGATGCAACTGCCGCACCGATTACGGAGTACCAATGAAGATATAACTCCTAAACCTCTATGGGCGCCTGAATGGCCGAGTGGCTAGCGCTCTGGCCGCAGGTTTCGAGTTCGAGTCCCGGCGGTGCAATGAATGTCTGTAGTGGTTCGGAATCCCCTTAAACCGTAGAACCCGGTCTGTTTAGCCTAAAGTGTGCACCAGATGATCGTATAGCGGCAAACCTTAACCTTCACATCTTAATTCATAGATAAAATTTACGATTATAATTGGCTGCTTTAGTGTTAGTAACGAAAATATGACAATATAAAGTTTCTAAAATTAAATAAATAGTACACGAAAAATACTAAAAATAAATAAAAGTAAAATACAAATTAAAAATTAAAAGAATGCAAGCTTAGATTCGGTACAGTTAGGGACCAGTTGTCGATGCCATAAGACTATTGAAAAAGTAAACAGAGAGAACTTTTGGAACTGTGGACTTGGGCTGCTTTTGGTGTGTGCTCGGTGACAGGTTTCTTTTTTGAACTCTTGTTTTTTGTCTCGGGTTTCGTAAGTTAAAAATTTTCTTTATTTTTTGAAATCTAATCGGATTTCTCACCTGGTAGGTTACCGGTAAACTTTAGTTTGTTTTTTCATAATTTGTCCAAGGTTGTGGTTAATGTTTTAAAGCGTAAAGGGAGGGCCTCACTCTAAGTGGGCATACTTAAAGGTCTGGAATGGCAGAAAAAAATAGTAATTCTAACAGCATGGATTTTTCCTCGGAAATAGATCTCAATTTTATCTCTTCTAGAGATATCTTATCCAAATTGCATTTAGCACATGAAAATGGAGCGCACTCATTTGTAATCGTATTTGAGATGACAAATGGCTCAATTCCAAGGGCTCATCCTAAAAATATTAAAAGATAACATTTCTTCTAAAATGAGCACGTTAAAACACATTGAGTTCATGTATCACTAGAGAGAATAAATTTGTTTTCAACCTCTCACTATGATACAGCTAAAGAACTGGTAAATATTAAAGCCATATTGGGAGTTCCGGTAAATGCATCACTTTACCCGGAAAAGATTTCTACCCGTTTTCCTTTTACATAACATCCCAACAGACATTCCATTTTCTGAACTTTGCTTTGGAATTGGAAGAAGAAAATAGGGTTTCAGTAATAGAACTCAAAAGATTTGCTAGTAAAAGAACAACTCCGACTTTCACCTCTCCGGTTTTAGTTTCAATTTTGGGTACGATATTACCTGAATACATAAGACTGTGGCTAACCCAGCAAAAAATTTCGCTATTTGTGGATAAACCACATCAATGTCGCAATTGTCACTCGTTTTCCTCATCCCGCCTCAAATTGCAAAAATCTCTTACTTGTGAATTCTGCAGTTCCAATCATCATGTTAATACATGTATGAACAAACTCCCAAATGCATAAACTGTAGCGAAAACTCATAAGGCCACAGACATGAATTGTCCTAGCCGTAAAAGCAGAAGAAAAATTTAAAATTCAAAACCCTCAACAGGCTTTCTTTTGTAGAAGCACGAAGAATATATCGCGTTCCGAAAGAAGATTCATTTTCCGCTAAAGTAAAAATATATTCTCCACCTAATTACATTACTAAAGAAGAAATTACTACATTATTTCAACAGCACGCCATGGAAACTCAAAATTTAGTGAAAGAAATTTGTCATGCACAACATCCATTTCAGGAGTCATTCAAAGTACTCACAGAAAATAATAACTAGTATAAATTCCTTAAATCAAGCGATAAAGAACTCTCTTTACCGCCAATGACAAAATTAACATCTTCGGGTAAGGAAAAGAAAAAGATTCAAAACTAAAAACCAGAGTTTTGAAAAAACAGCGCAAAGACTTTGATTTTACGGGAAAAAAGTCGGATAGATCAAGATTATCCTTCTTTAAATTTCTTTACTTCTAGTTTAACTTAATTACTGTTATTGAAAATTATAATTTTGCATCTTGGACTCATTGGATTTTTATTTCTTTGTTGTTGATCAATCTTTATAAACTTTTATATTAATAACTACAACAATGTTTAAAGTGCAACAATGGAATGCTCGTAGCATTCGAGCCAAACGTCCATATCTGATCAATTTTTCGTCAATGTCAGTGTTAGCAATACAAAAACATTTCGTTAATTCTGAGGATCATTTTCACCTACCGGGTAAATTAATTTATAGAACAGATCGCTCTGACAATACACGCAGAGGGAGGTCTTTTAATTGCAGTTGATTCTATATTTTTCTAGCAGAGTTTTTAATCTTGCCAACCTTCCGGATTCTGATAACGAAATACAAGCAGTTACAATTCATATTTCACATAAAACTATAACTATCGTTAACATTTATTCTCCAAGGGGTATTTTCACTATTGAATGGCTGGATACAATTAGTCAACAACTTCCTCTAACTGTATTATTCTCGGAGATTTTAATTCTCATCATCCCATTCTCGGATCCACCTCTTCTACAACTGGTTCAGAAATACTGATCAACTGGATTCTTCAGAATAATCTTAATATTATTAATACTAACACTCCCACTCATATTACTCCGACTGTTACATCGCTTATTGATCTCTCCATTGCCAGCGCAGACATTTACCTACATTCCTGCTTTTTGTTGTTCACTCCGATCCCTGCGGACAGATGATCACCTTCCGATACAGTTATCGTTTCAACTTTCTGCTTCACAAAAAATTTGTAGAT
>BPLR01012145.1:0-36673 GCA_021605095.1 Caerostris extrusa
AAAGATAACTGCGTGCGTGTGCGAACAACAAGATTGCTCTTTATTGGCGCACCTGTAGCCAAGGTAGCGTTAATACGTAAGTACCCAATATTCCATATACAATTCATAAACGGTTTACATTTTGTTTATTATTATTTTTAAAAGAGATTAAAATGAGCAAATAGGTATGAAAACAGAGTAGTTACTTACTTGAAAATTATGTATAAAAAAATTCATCAATATTAACTAATCATTCTAATCATACCTAATAATACTCTTGAAAATCATCTTTGTACCTCTCGAAACATCAACAAAACTGGACCTTATCCTGAGTATGGCATGATGGCCAATTGGTTAGAGCTCTGACGTTTGGTAGCACAGAATGCCATTAGTTATATAAAGTACATCACAATGGCACTCGGTTTATTGCCATGTTCACTGTGTATACCCTCGTCAATGCTGGCAATGACATCAGTGACTCGTTGTTTTAAATTATTCATGTACCGTACCTTTGCTTGATGCACAGTGTCTTTAAATAGATAGATCTATTCTTTACCCATAGAAAGAAGTTGAGAGGAGGGGATATCAGTGGCAGAAAAATATACAAGGTCATATAATTTTTGTAATAATTTTTACTTATCTGTCTTTTCATAAACTTTTGTAATAAATTTTTTTGAAATTGTAAAGTTATTTTATTGGACACCATGTGTATTAATTTACATGTCAATACGATTAAAAATTAAATTTGTGCTATAATTTTTGAAAATATGTTCCTTTCATTGATATGTTACTCTCCTACCTCATTGAACTGCTTGATGGCCGATTGATTAGCACTCTGTCCGTTGATACCACAGGCTTCAGATTCGAATATTGGCGGTGGCATGGATATTTGTTCGCGGTTCGGAATCCACGTTAAATTGTAGGTTCCAGTCTATTAGCCCAAAGTGTTCATTAAGTGACCGTAGAGCAACAAATCAAACCAGACCAAACCAGATCATCCTGAGGAGTGAGACAGAAAAAAAAACCGAAATGATTTGCTTGACTTTGAACACGCTTATTTGAAAAAAAATTTGGGGGCTGATGACCGAGTGGCTAGTGCTCTGATTCTCGGTACCACAGATTTCGGGTTCAAGTCCTGGGGGTGCCATGGATGTTTGTAGTGATTCGGAATCCACTTTAAACCGTAGGTTCCAGTCTAACAGGATCGTAGTGTGTTTCGGGGCCATTGTTACTCCGCGTCCGTAGGGGGCCTGAATGACCGAGTGGCTAGCGCTCTGGCGCTCGGTACCCATGTTTCGGGTTAGAGGCCCGGCGGTGCCATGGATGTTTGTAGTGGTTCGGAATCCCCTTTAAAGTGTAGGTCCCGGTCTGTTTAGCCTAAAGCGTGCAGAAGGTGCCCGTAGAGCGACAAACAAAACCGCGTCCGTAGCTTATCTTCAAGTTACACGCGCTCCCCGGATAGTGCTAAGTGAGTAACGTCGGTGAAGCCTTTGCTTATGGTATATAAAGATCACGGTCTAACTATTTGTCAGCTGCATTAAAAATTTTACAAAAAAAAAAAAATTGTGGTCTCCGGCTGATATATCTATTAGATATTGCGACTGATGCCAAGGTTAAATGTTGAACATGCTCTCTTCTAAAATAAGTAATATAAAAAAAAATTTAAAGTCAATTTCTACATTCATTTTTTTTTTTAAAGTTTATCTGGTGCCCTCTATTGGTAGATACATGCAACTTAAACCTAAAAAAACTAAAATGAATTAATTAAATTTAATGATTGAATCAATATTTGAAAAAAAACGATTGATAATTAACGATTGAAAATTTGAACAAGATATATATATAGGAGAATGTGAGCTAATAGAAGGAATTGAAATAAGTTATTCTAAAACATAAAAATTTTACTTTTTATTCTCCTTTGGCAATCGAATACTTTTTATAGTTTTCTGGGTAACTTGCATTCCAAGACAAAGTGTGAATTGCTCACCAGATCAGTTGTAACCCTTTCCAAAGCACTTTAAAAAATTGCTCCAAAGTCCTCCATCCAAATTGCTCCAGAGTCGTTCTCCCTTATCAACTGTTTATTTACTTTGTACTTTACAAGTTCTGTCACGAATTCCAAAAAGTACCGTACTGTTGTACTACTTTTTTTTGGGTGCCACAATAGACTGAATCTAAACAATCAAACAGTAATCAATCAAGTAATACCAATCAGCCATGTTACTAACGAGCACGATGATAGATTACTTCCTCATTCATGATAATAACGTGTATTGTGTTCTTGGGGCATCTATTCGGTTCTCTCTTTCGTTCAAACCTAAACCTAACCTTATATTTGTTTTTCCTTTTTATTATGCATTATTTATTAACATAATATAACTTTTTTTCTTAAATGAAACATTGGTAAACATCAGAGACAGATTCGTTTAAAAATAGATAATTGATTTTTAATAATGCCCTAAATGTTACTGGAATAATAAATCTTTATAAATATGATTGTCGAATTGTGTTTTAAATATAAATAATGAATATTATCATTCATACATTTCGAAGCACATATATTTAAAGTTTTAATTTTGTTTAATGAAAATTTTTGTATAATAAAAAATATATATTTTTATAATAAAAAAAATGTTTTGAATAATTAAGTTTTTTACGGTTTTTTTTTTTTTTGTAACAAAAAGCCAATAAATGCAGTAATTTCTATT
Source organism: Caerostris extrusa (assembly GCA_021605095.1). Lineage (NCBI taxonomy): Eukaryota > Metazoa > Arthropoda > Arachnida > Araneae > Araneidae > Caerostris > Caerostris extrusa. The sequence continues at coordinate 2,688 of BPLR01012145.1, forward strand.
AAAAACTGTATCGGTTTAAAAGGAATTTTACAGAGTTATTTTTCATATTTGTATTTTTGGTTTTGGTTTGTTGTTCTACGAGAATTTTCACAATTTAGGCCAATTAGACCGGGAGCTAAGGTTTAACGTGGATTGCGAACCACTGGCAAACATCCATGCCACGTCCAGGATTCAAATCTGAAGGGCGGGTACGGAAGGGCGAAAAGTATTTAGCTCACTAGATTAAACAAATACGGAAGAGCAGCGATGAATGTGCAAAGGATATCACAATTGCATATTTCTCCTCCCTCAGATGCTCTGACTTTTGGTATCACAGGCTTTAGGTTCGAATCCTAGCGGTGGCATGGATGTTTGTTAGTTGTTTGGAATCCCCATTAAACTCTAGGCCCAGGTCTAATTAACTTCAGATGTGCACAGAATGACAGTAGAGCGACGCGACGCGACGCGACAAACCAAACCTCTCAGTCCTTCTAAAGAACTTACCAGTTTACGAATTTATCCTGCCTGTCTCTGGTATAGACACGTAAATTTTTATTCGTTTTCAAGTTTCTTATCAAGTTCATTTATCTTACAAACCCAACTCTCTGTCTCAAAAACCAATTAGATACTTTAGATTCAAATTAAATACAAAAAAAAAAAAAAAAATTAAAAATTGATTCCCTTTAATAATTAATGATGAAATGTAATGGTTAAAACAATTAAATTTGCGATTCCATCTCATAAATGTTATTTTTTAATTTAAAGTTGGAAGACGACATTAAATTAATAATTTCTGGGTAACGATAAATATTATTGAAATAACAATTTTCTTGCTTGTTTTACATGCGATTTTTAAGTGTTTAACTAATAAACTCTTTCCCTGGTACGAAATGAAAAGATAATGTTCATTAACTCATTTTTTAATAAAGCTTTAACTGCATTCTGTTATCATAAATTAAATACTGTTTTTAAATTTCCGAATCACTATACCTGGAGGGTCATTTAAGTATGCAATAAATGTTTATCAAGATTTTCCTGTTTACATTTTTATGTCCCAGATCTTTGTTGAAGAGATAAAAATTTTGAAGATGTTTAGAATTCTACGGGCAATTCTTTTTCAAAAAAATTAATATAAGTAAAGAAATTTTAATAGTTTAAAAGTTATGTTTTAGTTTTTCCGGTTTTTGAAAATTTGACTTTGTTAAAAATCAAGTTTGGAAGACAATTTCTGAAAAGTTAATTAAAACAAATATTGACTGCTGAAGTGTTTTCCGCCATTTTGTTTGCAGCTATATATTTTTATTTTGTTTTTATTGCTGAAGTATTTTTTTTTTGTAACAGTAATTGTTTTTAAAATTATATTGTTGCACGAATATGTTATGTTATAATTGATAAATATGGCTGTGTTATAATTGATAAATATGGCTGTGTTATAATTGATAAATATGGCTGTGTTATAATTGATAAATATGGCTGTGTTATAATTGATAAATATGGCTGTGTTATAATTGATAAATATGGCTGTGTTATAATTGATAAATATGGCTGTGTTATAATTGATAAATATGGCTGTGTTATAATTGATAAATATGGCTGTGTTATAATTGATAAATATGGCTGCGTTATAATTGATAAATATGGCTGCAGTATAATTGATAAATATGGCTGTGGTATAATTGATAAATATGGCTGTGGTATAATTGATAAATATGGCTGTGGTATAATTGATAAATATGGCTGTGGTATAATTGATAAATATGGCTGTGGTATAATTGATAAATATGGCTGTGGTATAATTGATAAATATGGCTGTGGTATAATTGATAAATATGGCTGTGGTATAATTGATAAATATGGCTGTGGTATAATCGATAAATATGGCTGTGGTATAATCCTAAAGTGAGTACAAAATGACCGTAGAGCGATAAACCAAACCTCCCTTACCCCATCGGAAGGACTTACCGGTTTGCAGTTTATCTTGCTTGTCTCTGGTATAGTCACGTAAATTTTTATTCGCTTTCAAGTTTCCTATCGAGTTCATTTAGCTTACAAACCCTACTCTCTGTCTCAAAAACCACTCTGACATGTTATATTCAAATTAAATTTTAAAAAGAACAAAACTTAATTAAAAATGGATTCCGTTTAATAATTAATAATGAAATGTAATTGTTAAAACAATTAAATTTGCGTATTCCATCTCATAAATGTTATTTTAATTTAAATCTGGAAGATAACATTAAATTAATAATTTCTGGGTAACGATAAATATTATTGAAATAACCATTTTCTTTTAATTAGTTGTTTTACATGCGATTTTTAAGTGTTCAACTGATAAACTCTTTTCCCTGGTATGAAATGAAAAGATAATGTTCATTAACTCATTTTTTAATAAAGCTTTAACTGCATTCTGTTATCATAAATTAAATACTGTTTTTAAATTTTCTAATCACTATACCTGGTGGATAATTTAAGTATGCAATAAATGTTTATCAAGATTTTTTCCTGTTTACATTTTTATGTCCCAGATCTTTGTTGAAGAGATAAAAATTTTGAAGATGTTTAGAATTCTACGGGCAATTCTTTTTGAAAAATTAATATAAGTAAAGGAAATTTTAATAGCTTAAAAGTTATGTTTTTAGTTTTTCCGGTTTTTGAAAATTTGACTTTGTCTTCAAAACTTGATTTTTAATAATTTCTGAAAAGTTAATTAAAGCAAATATTGACTGCCAAAGAGTTTTCCGCCTTTTGTTTGCATCTGTATATTTTTATTTTTACTTTTTTTTTAATGCTGAAATCTTTTTGTTTTTAACAGTAATTGGTTCTAAAATTATATTGTTGCACGAGCATGTTATAATTGATAAATATGGTGTTATAATTGATAAATATGGTGTTATAATTGATAAATATGGTGTTATAATTGATAAATATGGTGTTATAATTGATGAATATGGTGTTATAATTGATGAATATGGTGTTATAAATAGATGTGGGGCTATAATTGATAAATGTGGGGCTATAATTGATAGATGTGGGGTGCACTATAGTCGATCAATATAGATTTTTAGAATCTTAAAAAAAAAGTGTGCACAAAATGACCGTAGAGCGATTAACCAAACCCCCCTCACCCCCTCAGAAGTACTTAACGGTTTACGAATTTCTTACCTCTCTCTGGTATAGATACGTAAATTTTATTCCCCTTAAAGTTTCCTATCAAATTCATTTCGCTTATAAACCAAACTAGTTGTCTCAAAAACTAATCAGACACGTTAGATTCAAATTAAACAAGAAAAAAGAACAGAAATTAATTAAAAATGGATTCCGTTTAATAATTAATGATGAAATGTAATTGTTAAAACAATTAAATTTGCGATTCCACCTCATAAATGCTATTTTTAATTTAAATCTGGAAGATAACATTAAATTAATAATTTCTCGGTAAAGATAAATATTATTGAAATAACCATTTTCTTTTAATTAGTTGTTTTACATGCGATTTTTAAGTGTTCAACTGATATTCCTGGTATGAAATGAAAAGATAATGTTCATTAACTCATTTTTTAATAAAGCTTTAACTGCATTCTGTTATCATAAATTAAATACTGTTTTTAAATTTTCTAATCACTATACCTGGTGGATAATTTAAGTATGCAATAAATGTTTATCAAGATTTTTCCTGTTTACATTTTTATGTCCCAGACCTTTGTTGAAGAGATAAAAATTTTGAAGATGTTTAGAGTTTCACGGGCAATTCTTTTTTGAAAAATTAATATAAGTAAAGGAAATTTTAATAGTTTAAAAAGTTATGTTTTAGTTTTTCCGGTTTTTGAAAATTTGACTTTGTCTTCAAAACTTGATTTTTAAATAATTTCTGAAAAGTTAAAAAAAAACAAATATTGACTGCCGAAGAGTTTTCCGTCTTTTTGTTTGATTCTGTATATTTTTATTTTTACTTTTTTTTTTTAATGCTGAAATCTTTTGTTTGTAACAGTAATTGTTTTTAAAATTATATTGTTGCACGAATATGTTATGTTATAGTTGATAAATATGGCTGTGTTATAATCCATAAATATGGCTGTGTTATAATTGATAAATATGGCTGTGTTATAATCCATAAATATGGCTGTGTTATAATTGATAAATATGGCTGTGTTATAATTGATAAATATGGCTGTGGTATAATCCATAAATATGGCTGTGGTATAATCCATAAATATGGCTGTGGTATAATCCATAAATATGGCTGTGGTATAATCCAGAAATATGGCTGTGGTATAATCCATAAATATGGCTGGGGTATAATCCATAAATATGGCTGTGGTATAATCCATAAATATGGCTGTGGTATAATCCATAGATATGGGTGCGTTATAATCCTAAAGTGAGTTCAAAATGACCGTAGAGCGATAAACCAAACCTCCTTACCCCATCGGAAGGACTTACCGGTTTACGGATTTATCTTGCTTTGTCTCTGGTATAGTCACGTAAATTTTTATTCGCTTTCAAGTTTCCTATCGAGTTCATTTAGCTTACAAACCCTACTCTCTGTCTCAAAAACCACTCTGACATGTTATATTCAACTTAAATTTTAAAAAAGAACAAAACTTAATTAAAAATGGATTCCGTTTAATAATTAATGATGAAATGTAATGGTTAAAACAAATTTGTGATTCCATCTCATAAATGTTATTTTTAATTTAAAGTTGGTAGACGATATTAAATTAATAATTTCTCGGTAACGATAAATATTATTGAAATAACTGTTTTCTTATTTTTAATTAGTTGTTTTACATGCGATTTTTAAGTGTTTAACTGATAAACTCTTTCCCTGGTACGAAATGAAAAGATAATGTTCGTTAACTCCTTTTTTTAATAAAGCTTTAACTGCATTCTGTTATCATAAATTAAATACCGTTTTTAAATTTTCGAATCACTATACCTGGAGGATAATTTAAGTATGCAATAAATGTTTATCAAGATTTTTTTGTTTACATTTTTATGTCCCATATCTTTGTTAAAGAGATAAAAAGTTTGAAGATGTTTAGAGTTTCACGGGCAATTCTTTTTGAAAAATTAACATAAGTAAAGGAAATTTTAATAGTTTAAAAGTTATGTTTTAGTTTTCCGGTTTTTGAAAATTTGACTTTGTCTTCCAAACTTGATTTTTAATAATTTCTGAAAAGTTAATTAAAACAAATATTGACTGCTAAAGTGTTTTCCGCCATTTTGTTTGCAGCTATATATTTTTATTTTTTTTTTTTTTTTTAATGCTAAAATCTCTTTGTTTGTAACTGTAATTATTTTTAAAATTATAATGTTGCACGAACACATAATTTTAATTTATGAAAAAAAAAAAAAAAAAAAAACTCGCTTTGAATTGTGATAAAACATTTTGGAAAATTGTTTTGTTTATTTCGAGCAAAAATTACTTTGAATCTTTGAGAATTAAATTATTTTTAAAATTAATTATTTAATGATGGTGATGTAAAATGTGTGTTTGTTGCAATATAACACATTTTTAATTTAAGATTAAAATTTAAAGCTATCTTTATATATCGATGTATGTAAGATGCAAATTAAAAAATTAGATGAATATAAAGTAAAAAAATTACAAAAAAAAAAAAAAAAACGATCGAAAAGTTTTCATCAATATTGGTGTATTCAAATTGACATTAAAATTTAAACTTGCGATTATCATTATTTATCACATTATAAAAAAAAGTATTTAAGAATTTTAAGCAATTATAAATTAAATTTTGATAATTTAAAAATGCTTATCGTATTCCACCTTATGTAGTATTTGTGAGATAATGTGAAATTAAAGTAATCCTGTCGTGTATACAAGAACTGTATTAATAATTTTGTTGGCATTATTATCTTCATGAAAAATATGTTGCAAACTATTAGATATCTAAAATCTAAATGAATTCCTATGAATTCAACTGAATAAAAAGAACAAATAAAATTTAGTATGGGAAGAAAAGACAAAATATTTTTTTTTTTACAATAATAAATTTACAAATGTAACGTTTATCTAAAAAATAATTAGAAACTTCAATCGATCGTCCGTAGGTCAATAAAGTTTTGATTCGTCTTTACCACCTGTAAATGAGAAAAAAACTCGCAAATTATTTTTCTTTCATCAAAACATGAAATTTATAGATTTGTTGTCATTGAAAAGTATGTATTTTTGTAATTCATTAATATAGATTTACAATTTATAAATGCAGATTTGTTATAATTGAAAGATTTATAATTGATAAATATAAGTTTGTTGTGATTGATAAATATACGTTTGTTGTGATTGATAAATATGCGTTTGTTGTGATTGATAAATATGCGTTTGTTGCGATTGATAAATATGCGTTTGTTGTGATTGATAAATATGCTTTTGTTGTGATTGATAAATATGCGTTTGTTGTGATTGATAAATATGCGTTTGTTGTGATTGATAAATATGCGTTTGTTGTGATTGATAAATATGCGTTTGTTGTGATTGATAAATATGCGTTTGTTGTGATTGATAAATATAAGTTTGTTGTGATTGATAAATATGCGTTTGTTGTGATTGATAAATATACGTTTGTTGTGATTGATAAATATACGTTTGTTGTGATTGATAAATATACGTTTGTTGTGATTGATAAATATACGTTTGTTGTGTTTGATAAATATAAGTTTTCTAAAGTTCATATTTATTTATTCAGAAGACTCGAGCTGGTTCCGTGGGTCAAGACGAAATAAAATTTTATTAATATATAATTTTATAAATTTATATTATTATTTTATAATTTTATTATTGAAAATAATTTTTCAATTGTTGCGCTTTGTAAAAATAATAGAAATGTTAATTTTTGTCTTTAATTAAAAAATATTTAATATTTTTATTAATCTTCAATAAAAAAAAGTTTTAGAATAAAATGAAAATAGCTTTTCTATGAAGAAAAACTTCCGTCAGTAAATAGCGGATATAATTTTTAAAAGATGTTACTCTTTAATGGAGATTGATAAAATCTAATGTTCTCGCCCAGATCCTAACGTTTTTATTCCTTTTAAAATTTATTTTGCAACGTTATATACAACGTCTGATTTAATTCCAACGAAAAAGATCCCACAAGTGCATTTAAAAGACTTTTTATCTAGCATATTTTTATTCACTTAAACTTTATGTACTTCCTTTTAAAAAAAAAAAAAACCTAAAAATAAACGTACATTTTTAGAAGAAATATCAATGCCACGAGAGAACCTGTTGGGATTATTTTGTATACCTTTGTCCCCTTACTGCTAATGTATAACAAGATGTATGCATCTAAAAAAATATTCGAGGTATTTCGAAATTCCAAACAAATATACAAAACAGCAGTAAATCTTTTAATTCTTTTTCGGAAGTGGAAATAAAAGAGAAAGTTGTGCTTGCATTTTCTGCTTTAGTATTTTCAAGAATTTTTTGCTCGGATAAGCCTGTTTCTAGAATTTTTAAAGTCATTTGTACAGAGCTATTTGAGGTAAACGCATTTCTGTCAGGTTTCGCAGTCCTTATTCTAAAATCATTTCCAAAACAGTGCATGAAATGGAATTTCCATTAACAATTCGGAATTGGGTTAGAAAAAACAATTCGGCTTAAATCAGTTTTCCCCGTTTTTTGTTTTCGCTGAAGTTACTTTATTTCTACATCGCTAAAGCATTTGAGGATATATTAAATTGGGAGATAAAGCTTTACGTGTATTTGAAAATATTTTCAGCAATATGCAACTGTAGTTTCTACTGCCAAATAAGGCCTTTTGAGACATATCTTACTTTTATTTCAACAAACGTTTTTTTTTCTTTTTTTAAGATTTAGAGCAATAAAGATTATCGTTTCTTTTTTTTTTTTTTTAACTTAATGTTCTAAGTTATTTTGAATGTTTATACGATTCTAAATGTTTTTATTTGTTATTTAAAGCAATATTATATATTATTACTAAGTGATATTTATTCAAAAAGTTACTTTTATAAACTAATATGCGAAAGTAATTAAATCTAGTCTAAGACAATAATAATAATAAATAAAGTCACATTATTTATTATACATTGCTTAACATCATATTGCCCATAGATTTCATATATGTATATATGTGGGCTTATTTTTATGTTTTTTAATAATAAAAATATAAATATTAATAATCTATTATTTCATGTACACAATTTCCGTTTGAATCTCTTTGTAAAATATTTTAATTCTATATTTAAAAAAAAATATCTTCTACTTAATAGTCTTCCATGCTTTACGATCATATTAGACACGGACCTACGGCATAAAGTGGATTCGAAATAATACAAACATCCATGGTACTTCCAGTATTGCGATACAGAGCGCCAGATCTTGCTACAGGCGACAGAGCACAGGGCCGTCAGGTCCCAGAACTTGAATACTTCAAATAATGAATTTTCGTTTTGATCCTTGTGTTACACCTATGTATGCCTCGAACAACTCTTCGGCTACCTATGTAGAGGATTTTTAAGATAATTGCGTCCCATTTGCGTGTCATATGGGCGAAAACACGGAAAACTTCCACCCGACATTCTAACAAATGATGTGACACACACAATGTCGCAATCGCCGACGAATCTCCCAGTTTTAAAAAGCAATCACCAGCAGATTCATACCCTGAGCCCTCGTTACTACTTCGCCGAGTAAAAAAATTAACATGTTTAAGAATTAAAATTTTTAAAGACAAATATTTATTATTCATTTAATTTTGACACCATCCTCATTTAATTTCCATCATAGAGAGAACACGTTAAAACAAATATAAAAATAAAAACACCTAGTGTTACTTTCCCCATTTCTGGCATATCCCTTTTTTTATAACCGAATTGCATTATACATTGCTTAACATCGTATTGCCCATAGATTTCATATATGTATATGTGAGGTTATTTTTGTTTTTTAATAATAAAAAGTAAATATTAATAATCTATTATTTCATGTACACAATTTCCGTTTGATTTTTAAGATAATTGCGTCCCATTTGCGTGTCATATGAAAACTTCCATCCGACACTCTAACAAATGATGTGACACACACAATGTCGCAATCGCCGACGAATCTCCCAGTTTTAAAAGCAATCACCAGCAGATTCATACCCTGAGCCCTCGTTACTACTTCGCCGAGTAAAAATTAACAAAATTAAAATTTTTAAAGACAAATATTTATTATTCATTTAATTTTGACACCATCCTCATTTAATTTCCATCATAGAGAGAACACGTTAAAACAAAAAAAAATAAAAACACCTAGTGTTACTTTCCCCATTTCTGGCATATCCCTTTTTTATAACCGAATTGCATTATACATTGCTTAACATCGTATTGCCCATAGATTTCATATATGTATATGTGAGGTTATTTTTGTTTTTTAATAATAAAAAAGTAAATATTAATAATCTATTATTTCATGTACACAATTTCCGTTTGATTTTTAAGATAATTGCGTCCCATTTGCGTGTCATATGGGCGAAAACACGGAAAACTTCCATCCGACACTCTAACAAATGATGTGACACACACAATGTCGCAATCGCCGACGAATTTCCCAGTTTAAAAACAATCACCAGCAGATTCATACCCTGAGCCCTCGTTACTACTTTGCCGAGTAAAAATTAACGTGTTTAAGAATTAAAATTTTTAAAAACAAATATTTATTATTCATTTAATTTTGACACCATCCTCATTTAATTTCCATCATAGAGAGAACACGTTAAAACAAAAATAAAAACACCTAGTGTTACTTTCCCCATTTCTGGCATATCCCTTTTTTTTTTTTTATAACCGAATTGTATTAACTTAACCAACCGGTATTATTAGTCAATTGGTGAGTAACACTCCAATCAAGTACTCGAGAGCCAACAAGCAAAAGGCGGGATGCAGGGAAAAATTCTTTGATGAAGCCCTCCCAAAAAAAAAAGAAGACCCAACTGCCACAAGTCGTAATCATTCTGACGTAAAACAGAAGATGTGCAGGAAATGTCGAATAGTCGTTCATTAGGTAAGTGAGTCTGTACCTCATATTCTTGATCTGCCCACGAAAGTGTGGAGGCAATTTTCCTGATAGTGTTAGTTCAGGACTTTGGGATTTATTTTTGTAACCTATATTGGACCGGGGATATCGTTATTCTTTATCAAGTTACGAGAATTGTGCCCTTCACCTTGTTTGGGGTTTTGTGTTCTTGTAAGAATTTTTGGTTTAATGAAAAGCTTTTTTTTTGTATAGTTATCTAATAAAATAGGAATAATAATAAAAAAAAAAAAATTAAGTCAATTCCTATATTCACTCTATTGCAGAAAGTCCTTTATAAATAATTTTCATTCCTTTTTTTAAATTTTATCTGGCGCCATCTATTGGTAGATATACGCAACTTAAATCTAAAAAAGAAAAAAAATTTAATTAAATTTAATTACTGTATTAATATTTTTAAAAACTGTATTAGCATCCAGTGTCGTCCACTACAAGTTGAAAAAAAAATGTATTTGAACGTGAGTCGATGAATAAAAACGTATTTTATGAACGATTGAAAATTTGAGCAAGGTATATATAGGAGAGTGAGCTAATAGAAGGAATTGAATAATTAAGCTGTGTTTTAAATTTTTAATTTAGCTTTTTAATCTTTATCTATAAAGTACTTTACTTATCAAAGAAAGAAGCTGTATTTACAAAAATGCTAAATAGAAATAAAGAACCAATTGCGTTTGTTGTGAACAGTTTTTAGTGCGGATTTGGTGGGAATGCTTGTTTTTAGTGCGGATTTGGTGGGAATGCTTGTTTTTTAGTGCGGATTTGGTGGGAATGCTTGTTTTTTATTTGGTGGGAATGCTTGTTTTTAGTGCGGATTTGGTGGGAATGCTTGTTTTTTAATCGTATCTTTGTGTTTCATCCATATTTGACCTAATAATCAGCATTATGGATATGGAGCTGGATTTCCGACCAAGGTTTACAAAAACTCGACTAAAATCTTGTTTATCCAAGATATGGAGTCGATAAATGTGTAAGTTGGAATGTCGTTTCGTTGGATCAGGAGAGATAGTGTTCAACACTTTAAATGCTAACTTTTGGGCGAAAAGGGGTGTTTGTTCAAAATCACAGTGGAGCGTCTCCACTCCCGGTATTTTCAAACCATATAAGGTCATCTCATCTCTAGGAACGGGGGTGTGATGTGGTAAAGAAGAAAGAGTATGGGAGAAGTTCTGGGAAAAATTCCAATTCAAAACAATTGGCACAGAGCCGAGATCTACAGTTCGACCATCGATTGTGTGGGAAAATTGGCAGACGACAGTGGCAGAAATTTAAACAATGTGACGTAATAGGGAAGAAATGTAATTTCGAGGAATTTAATTACAAAAATACTTTAATTTTTAATAATTAAAATCTTAATTTGCATAATATTAAAAGAAAAGTTTGATAAGGAATGTTCACAGTAACTGTAATTTACAAAACTGGTTTGCACCGCGTATATCTGACTAGCTCCACTAACAAAGAATCCATTCACCCGCTTCCGTTTTTAAAATGGAAGTTTAACTTTCACGCAATCGGCGGTTTTAATTATACTCAATTTTTTAAACCTCTACCTGAAACATATATGACTAAAGATTTTGAATGAGATCAACTAAGGTACAAATCAAGCTTATTACATTCCTAGTTCCCTAATGCATTAAAAAGTACTAATTAAATTATCAATCTACTAAATAATACATTGAACTTTCTTTAGATCTAATTAATTATCCGCTCTCTTTTTTGGATGAATTTAATTCACAATCACAAATGTACTATATATTTGTACAATATTTATGTGCTTATTCAATTGGCCTATACCTAATGACAATATATCCACATGGGAATATATGGTAGCTTATACTGAGCTTACTGATACATCTGTCAGCATCATGACCAATGAAAATAAAGCCAATTGAATAAGTTCTTCCTACAGAAATGACTTATCCAGGATTGTCATAAGCTTTTTTTTTATCATGAAAGAAATTTTTTATAAACTTGAAAAAACATACAGAAAATGACTGAAAAACCACTTAATGACAAAATGATTTGGTATTTTACTTCAAAATAATACATCTAAAAACTAATATACAAATTTTAGTGCCAATTTTCAAATTTATTTTATTTTAACTTCAAACTATTAATTAAACCACACTCTGAAATCTTGATATTTTATATTATAATGATATCATCAATATCGTCCAAAATTAAATATTGTTCTGTTTAATTTCCAAATAAACAAGTATTTGTGAAAAAGCATTTATTAACAAATAAAAACAAATGCAAATAAATATTGATGAAAAATAACTAATAAATGCATAAACCTTTTCCAAAATTATATTTAAAACATCGATCATTACTTTAAAAATAGGAATGGATTAATTTCTATTTTTGAAAATAACAGAAGTTTTAAAAAATGTGGAATTTTTCTGATATACTTAATTAGCGTCTTTTTTTTTTTTTTTTTTTTTTTGTTCGAATTGTTGTTTCTTTGAAAATTTCAGAAAAATTTATTATCAAAGGCTTAATTCTTAATCTTCTTAATAATTTAGGCTTTAATCTTTATAAAATAAGTAATAAACTAAACATTTTTTGATTTTTTTTTAATGTATAATTTTTATGTATTGCGGTTGGCTTTAATAAAATGAGTGCTATTGTAACGATTGAAATGTTTATAAATTTTCTTAGAAATACAATATTTTATCGATCAATTCATTTGATAAACAAATTCTAATTATTTGAGCAAAAAATATTCATTGATTGATTTATAACGAATATTATTTAGAAATTTAGAATAATATACTTATTGATTGATTTATAACGAATATTATTTAGAAATTTAGAATAATATACTTATTGATTGATTTATAACAAACATTATTTAGAATATATTGATTGATTTTATAACAAACATTATTTAGAATATATTGATTGATTTATAACAAACATTATTTAGAATATATTGATTGATTTATAACAAACATTATTAATATATTGATTGATTTATAAAAACATTATTATATTGATTGATTTATAACAAACATTATTAATATATTGATTGATTTATAACAAACATTATTAATATATTGATTGATTTATAACAAACATTATTAATATATTGATTGATTTATAACAAACATTATTAATATATTGATTGATTTATAACAAACATTATTTAGAATATATTGATTGATTTATAACAAAACATTATTTAGAATATATTGATTGATTTATAACAAACATTATTTAGAATATATTGATTGATTTACAACAAACATTATTTAGAATATATTGATTGATTTATAACAAACATTATTAATATATTGATTGATTTATAACAAACATTATTAATATATTGATTGATTTATAACAAAACATTATTAATATATTGATTGATTTATAACAAACATTATTAATATATTGATTGATTTATAACAAACATTATTAATATATTGATTGATTTATAACAAACATTATTAATATATTGATTGATTTATAACAAACATTATTTAGAATATATTGATTGATTTATAACAAACATTATTAGAATATATTGATTGATTTATAACAAACATTATTTAGAATATATTGATTGATTTATAACAAACATTATTTAGAATATATTGATTGATTTATAACAAACATTATTTAGAATATATTGATTGATTTATAAGCAAACATTATTTAGAATATATTGATTGATTTATAACAAACATTATTTAGAATATATTGATTGATTTATAACAAATATTATTTTGAATAATATATATTGATTGATTTATAACAAACATTATTTAGAATAATATACTTATTGATTGATTTATAACAAATATTATTTAGAATAATATACTTATTGATTGATTTATAACAAATATTATTTAGAATATACTTATTGATTGATTTATAACAAATATTATTTAGAATATACTTATTGATTGATTTATAACAAATATTATTTAGAATATACTTATTGATTGATTTATAACAAATATTATTTAGAATATACTTATTGATTGATTTATAACAAATATTATTTAGAATATACTTATTGATTGATTTATAACAAATATTATTTAGAATATACTTATTGATTGATTTATAACAAATATTATTTAGAATATACTTATTGATTGATTTATAACAAATATTATTTAGAATGATACTTATTGATTGATTTATAACAAATATTATTTAGAATATACTTATTGATTGATTTATAACAAATATTATTTAGAATATACTTATTGGTTGATTTATAACAAATATTATTTTCTTATTGGTTGATTTATAACAAATATTATTTAGAATATACTTATTGATTGATTTATAACAAATATTATTTAGAATATACTTATTGATTGATTTATAAACTTATTGATTGATTTATAACAAAATATTATTTAGAATGATAAACTCATTGATTGATTTATAACAAATATTATTTAGAATGATAAAACTCATTGATTGATTTATAACAAATATTATTTAGAATGATAAAACTCATTGATTGATTTATAACAAATATTATTTAGAATGATAAACTCATTGATTGATTTATAACAAATATTATTTAGAATGATAAACTCATTGATTGATTTATAACAAATATTATTTAGAATGATAAACTCATTGATTGATTTGTAACAAATATTATTTAGAATGATAAACTCATTGATTGATTTATAATATTATTTAGAATGATAAACTCATTGATTGATTTGTAATATTATTTAGAGATTTAGAATGATAAACTCATTGATTGATTTGTAATATTATTTAGAGATTTAGAATGATAAACTCAATGATTGATTTGTAATATTATTTAGAGATTTAGAATGATAAACTCATTGATTGATTTGTAGTATTATTTAGAGATTTAGAATGATAAACTCAATGATTGATTTGTAGTATTATTTAGAGATTTAGAATGATAAACTCAATGATTTGTAATATTGTTTAGAGATTTGAATGATAAACTCAATGATTTGTAATATTATTTAGAATTTAGAATGATAAACTCAATGATTTGTAATATTATTTAGAGATTTAGAATGATAAACTCAATGATTTATAACAATTATTTAGAGATTTAGAATGATAAACTCAATGATTTGTAATATTATTTAGAGATTTAGAATGATAAACTCAATGATTTGTAATATTATTTAGAGATTTAGAATGATAAACTCAATGATTTGTAATATTATTTAGAGATTTAGAATGATAAACTCAATGATTTGTAATATTATTTAGAGATTTAGAATGATAAACTCATTGATTGATTTGTAATATTATTTAGAGATTTAGAATGATAAACTCATTGATTGATTTATAATATTATTTAGAAAAAGTAGAACAATATACTCATGGCTTGACTCATAACACTTTAAATTTTGAAAATGATTAAGAGTCTGTATTGAACTTTTTATACTTTCTGAAAAAAAAAATACTTTCCATAATCTCTTTTAATCCACTTTAAGTCACGAAAGCTCTTGTAACACGGAATAATTTTCAAAACGCGATGTGATGAGAAACCGAGAGCTACCAGAAAAAAAAAAATCGGTTTGCAAGCACGCATCCTCTGTTTCGCATGTAACAAATTCTACTCACTTCACTGAAGCACAGATGTCACAAAAATTAGTAATTCATTGCTTTTAACAGAAAATGAAGCAACGCTACACTTGTTTACTGAAAAATTACCTAACTCTCCCACGCAGTCCATGTTGGTCCACTGGCCATCTAACAGTCCATGCTGGATCACTGCCATCTACCTACTCGCAGATTCCGAAACAGTAGTTGTTTTCTTTTTACAGTGTAGGGTTATCAGCACTACTCCCTACGCCCCCAGTCATACTATAGGACTTTGTAGGGGTTCGGAATTATACTTTATACCCAAACATTCAGGGCAACGCCGAGACTCGAATTCAAAACCTATGGCGCCAAGCGCCAGAACGCTAGCCACTCGGTCATCATGCCATTTACTGAGAATAGACACAGGCTTCAGGTTCGAATCCTGGGGTATGAATATTTGTTAATGATTCGGAATCCACTTTAAACTGTAAGTCCCGGTCTAATTATCCGAAAGTGTGCACAAAATGACTGTGGAGCGACAAACTAAACCCAAACCCAACCCATACCATACACAAATGCGGAGTAGTTTTCCCTAAAAAGTCCTCCCGGAAGGCACTGCTTCTTCCTGCTTTCTACCTACGGGTGCCCTATCACAACAGAAGCTGCCCCCCCCTACCCTCTTTCCTTCTTCCATGAGGTATGCGGCAACACAACATATTTTTCGTTTATAATTTATTAAAAAGATAATTTATATGCTTATTCCCGACATCTCTATTATTTTTAATATTTCAATTGTAATCATGGCAATAACATTAAAATCCATTATTGAAATTTTCGTATCGATTTTTAACATAACTTTTTTTAACCAGTCAAGCCAATTATGAAATTCAGTATGTTAAAGTCTCATGAATTTTAAACCCAGTTATGATTTAAATTTTTCAATTATACTTTTAAATCATTTGTTGCATTGCATGATTTACTACGTTAGATAAAAAAAATAATATTCTTGCAAACTTGTTCCAACTACATTCATTAGAGTAAACATATCAAAAAGACTAACGTTAACTTGTTACAGAATAGTACCTTTCATGGCAACTTACTATACGAAAATCGAATCGAATTTTTCGTGTTTTGAAACTTTTTTTTTTTCCACTAAATCTTTTGAAGCAGTTAAGCTCTATGCAAATATGAGTAATTCAGGCATTCTCTTTTTGTGACAAGTATAAATTCCATTTGATAATAACGGTAAACATTAAAACGAAATCTTTTTTGGAGAACTCTTTGGTATCTAGACTAGTCGAAATCGATATGCAAATAACACAGATAAGTAAGTAATCATAGTGAGCAATGATAAAAGTCCAATAATGCAATTATTACTGCAAGTTTATTTTCCTGCGAAATTGGCGTGCAAATAAAAGAAATGTTTGCTTCTTAAACATTGTAATGTTCAAAAAATTGCACGATTCAGCTACGTTGTATTCTAATTATTATTTATTTATTTTATTTCCTGTCGTGCTGAAATTGTCGCTTGGTGAAAAGGCATTGATATGTGAAACATTCCGCATAGTTACGTAATATGTTTTAGTTAGTTATAAAAATAATACTTTGTAGAAATGAATATTTGTGTGTCAATAAAGAAGAATTCAACTAATAAATTATTGCATTTATAGAAAATAAAAATGTTGTAAGCTACAATATATCAAATTTATCAACGTTACGATTATTAAAATTCTTGTTTTTATAAGCATGATTTTACTAACCTAATAAAAACTAGAATTTCAATAAATGTAAACAGAATTTCACTATCCTTACAATTATTGAATTTCTCGTTTTTATAAACATAATTTCACTATGTTGTTGACGAAACTAATCGGCTGACCTCTAGATCATTTCACATTTTTGATGGTTGATAAGTTGTTAATTCAGCATTACCTTTTAATACATTTATGCTACAGAGTTGCATACATTACACTCGCATTGTGCCGTCACAATTTATAACAAGCGTCCACAAGTGTGGCTTCTCGCATCTAAAAAAAAAAAAAAGGATTTTCCGGCTTCAGTATTTGCCAATGTTTCATCCAGTAGGCCTTGCTGACCACGTGTCTTTCAACAGTGATGAATTAGGATCAAAACACTAGGCAATTTAAGAAGTAACAGTGAAATTTAGGGCATCTGTGAATACTTAATTCATTCTGTTATCATTTGTCAACTTTATTAGCTTGCATATTTAACGATACTTTTAAACTATTTTTTTCATGTAAAACAGGGTAACATCTTCAAATATGTTTAAAAAAATGTTCGCATTTTTTTTATGTTTTATGTAGTTATTGTCAAGTTTTGCTTATTAATCATCTGTATAAACATGATTTTATATTTTTGTTGTGCACAAGGACATTTATCGTCTTGTATATATATAAAAAAAAAAAACAGCTTGATCTTTACAGGGTTGCTGTAAAAAAAACAGTCATAAAATAATTTTTACAATAAGTAGCCTTGCAATAAACGAGTTTTACTTTTCCATGTGTCCTTTGATCGTTGTTGTTTAGGCAGCATTTATTGACTCTTCCCAAGAGATCCTAGTTTTTACTTACATATATAAACATGTATGACACTTATCTGGGATTTCTCAAAGTTAATTTGGATTTACATTGTTTATTTGGTTTATTGTGTGAAAACATCTATTCTTATAACACTTAGTACTAGAATGTATTACGATACTGAAGTCTCCTTAATATTTCATTGTACTTAGAAACCTTCTAATCTATACTAAAATACGTCTTTTAAGAAAACGAACGAATATATAGATAAGAATCTATAAAAGGCACAAAATCTACTGTTATAAAGAGGCACTAAATCTATACTGTTGTCTATAAAGAGGCACTAAATCTATACTGTTGTCTATAAAGAGGCACTAAATCTATACTAAAGAGGTTGTCTATAAAGAGGCACTAAATCTATACTGTTGTCTAAAGAGGCACTAAAAAGAGGCACAAAATCTATACTGTTGTCTATAAAGAGGCACTAAATCTATACTGTTGTTCTAAAGAGGCACTAAATTAAATCTGCACTAAACCTATACTGTTGTCTATAAAGAGGCACTTAATCTGTAAACTATCGTGTCTATAAAGCACTACATCTATACTGGCATTAAATCTGTACTATCGTCGCTATAAAGTGGCACTTAATCTGTACTATCGTCTCTATAAATGGCATTAAATCTGTATTATTATCAGTACCAGGAAGCACGGAATTTGTACTATAATTATTAGGAAGTATAAAATATTATATATTGTAAAAGTGTAAAATATATAAAATATTGTTTTTAGAAGTACTAAATCTGTGTGATTGTCTGCGCTAAGAAGCACTAAATCTTTATAAATACAACCTGAATCGGAATTCATTGTACTAAGAAATTAAGCTTTGCAATATCTATCACCAATTTTAGTGATTGGCGAACGTGACACGAGTTTTACCGTAATACGACACTTCGCATGTTTATAAACGCATCTAAACATTTTTCATGTGATAATCCATCAAAAGAACATATTTTATGTGGGAAAAATAACATCCTATTTTCTTCAAATGACACTGTATTAGTATTTCGGACGTTATCTATTACACAGCAAGACAACTCCCTGAATTCTTGAGCTTTTATCTTGAAGACTGCATTAGGGAACTTAAAGTGAAGAAACGCCAAACTCTCGTTCTAGAATGACAACCGCTGAAATTCTCTGGACAATGTCAAACTGTTTTATCACAGGCTTCTTGAACTCCGGGCTGAAGCATCTAAGTGCTTAAAAGCCTTCATCTTGAGAGATAAGTTGAGGGAGATTTATTTTAAATATTTGCCTATTGTAATGTGCGAAACATTAGCGTATTTACGGATACGATTTCGGAAATTTATTCTGTCAGCACAGATTCCGGAACATATACATTGCTGCGTTTCTTATGTTGGAGCTCTATTAGAATTTATCCAATACTCTGAATGTTTGTTTAATACTTCTTTTTATGCTAAAATTATTTATTCCGAACTTGTATTTGTGTGTGGCTATTATTGTGTATCGACTTGCTGATTATGTGGCCTATCTGATACACCATTTTGGAAGTAGGAAACTCGATGTTATTTATAATTATATTTAGTGAAAAGATAATAATTTGATTTTTGGATAACGTTAATTATTGTATAGGACTAACTCATTGTATAAAGTAATCCGATTTTGATTAACTCTGTGCTGCTTTCCATCAGAATCTGTCGTAGAAATTAGTTATTTAAGTAGCAAACATGAACCACTATTGGTCTATTACAAAGGATAAGAATTATTATTTTGGTAAACTTTATTGAGGAAAAATATCTGAGCTAAATTAAAAGGTTTGAGATTTTAAATAACTCGTCTTAAATTTATATGATTTAAATAAATAAAGCAATCATTCTTATCTAAAATTTCTCGATAATATTTTATTACCCCTAATTTGTTAGAACTTATTTTCAAGAATATAATAGTTTAGAAAAATAAATTGATACCATACTGATACTATAGAGCGTGACACAGTCCTCCCAATTATGAGATTTTATGTTTACCTACATAATTTTCCATACTATATATTTCATGGAAAATGACGCAGTGAAATGTTTGTAACAGAATGATTAGTTTCTAGTTATTGCAATCATTACTTTGTGATACATATGTGGCCTGGTGGTCAATTGTTTTAGCGCTCTAGCCGTTGATACCACAGGCTTCAGATTTGAATCATGGCAGTGGCAAGGATGTTTGATAGTGGTTTCGAATCCACGTTAAACTGTAGGTTCCGGTCTAATTAGCCCAAAGTGTGCAAAAAAAAAAAAAAAAAATGACCATAGAGTTACGGTAAACCAAATCAAACTTGTGACTTAGACTTAGAGAAAATGTGGTAGATTGCTCTGCATTGATACTGCGGAAGTTTCTGGAAAGTTTCAATGCGCGAGTATAGGGAAATAAACTTTTAAAATTATTTAAAAGGCATCATGCATAGTACTCGACATGTAGAATATCGTTAACACTGGACACGGTTTAATTTTATTTGTAAAGTATTGAGAATGAGGATACAAGGGGGAAAAAACAATTTATTATGTTACTTATATTCTACTTTTATCGTTGCATAGCTAAAATTTGCTATTTGTTTTTGCAGCCTAATAAATTGACAGCTTATTTTATAGTGAAAATTCTAATAATTGAGAGAAAAATTTATTTTAAAAAAAAAATAATAACCTCCACTATAATTTTGTTTTTGTCTTTTATCATTTAGCTACTAAAAATTTATTCAAGACTGGAAAGATACGCAAACTTGTATTTGTGTCTCATCAAAATTTTGAGTAAATTTAAAATTGTTTAAATTTATTTCTGCATCAAATTTATAATTTGATTCCCTTCAAATATATGTAAAATTTTTTAATCCCAAAAATGTCTTAAAATAGGTGTTTTAGTTAAAAATAAAATAATCGTACTACAGTACGTTGCATTAAATTAAATTAAACTTTTAATAAAGATATATACTACGTGTTTTCAGAAAAGAAATTTTGTTTTCGTTATTAGATAACAACTACCAGAAGCTGAATATTTTGTGGAAAAGTTAATTATATTAACTATATTTTCTATATGGCATTAAATAACTATATTATAAATATAGAGAAACTAATTTTTTAAAATTGTAAGAAAATTATCAATAGATTATTTCTTTTTGACTTTTTTAAAAATTAAAAAAATTCCAAACAAATTTAATATTAAATTCAGTTATAGTAGACTGTTAATGCTTGTAAAATACTTCATAAAATTTTAATATGTTTATATTTTTTATCAA
Source organism: Caerostris extrusa (assembly GCA_021605095.1). Classification (NCBI taxonomy): domain Eukaryota; kingdom Metazoa; phylum Arthropoda; class Arachnida; order Araneae; family Araneidae; genus Caerostris; species Caerostris extrusa. The sequence continues at coordinate 24,097 of BPLR01012145.1, forward strand.
CAAGCGTATTCTTCAATTTTTCTCTACAACATGTCAACAAAAATCACACGAAAACTTTTCAACAAAAAAAAAAAAATAAAATAAACTTCTCACACGTAAATCTGTTTATTCCTTTTCCACCTGCACGCAGGTTAAAACTTGGTGCATGGGCGTTACGGTTACGTGTGCATAAACACACGCTGTCATATACTACAATGCTGCCAACGCGAAAGACGAAAAAGATAAAAAAAAATTTCCACCAAACGACAAGAAAGGCTTTTGTCTGATATCGTTTGCTGTCGTCCTTTTCTTACTGCAAACTTCCCGCTCTTTTAAGAGTTTGGGAAGTGCTACTCTAAATAAATAAATAAAAATAAAAACTTCTTGATAAAGAAGCCGTCCTGAGTAAAATAATAAAAAAAAAATAGACGCGTGCATGATTTTAAAACGACAACTTCTTTTGTTCCTAAACTTCACTGAAGCATATCGTCTGAAGTTGTAGACGATGAACACGTGTCTTGCTTTGATAAACACCAACGTTAACAAAGGCATTTTTTTCGGGAGGGAAAAAATGTTCTGTTTTTACTGTCCAAGTAGGCAAGATAAAAATCTAACGGAATTCGGTTTTATTATAAGCTACTATAGGATGAGTTTTATTGCTTTTTTCAATTCTACTATTAGGTCACACTCTTCCTATATATATCTTGTTCAAATTTTCAATCGTTCATAAAATACTTTTTATTCATCCACTCAAGTTCAAATACATTTTTTTAACTTTTAGTGGATGACTGATGTTAATACAGTTTTTCAACTATTAATTCATTAATTAAATTTAATTCATTAATTTTAGTTTTTTTAGTTTTAAGTTGCATGTATCTACCAATAGATGGCGTCAGATGAAAACAAGTAATATGAAAAAAAAAAAAAATTTTTAAGTAGATTTCCTACTTTTTTTCACTCTATTGCAGAAAGTCCTTTATAAATAAAATTGAAATTTTCCTTTTACATATGGCGTCCTCTATTGGTAGATACATGAAACTTAAATCTAAACAAACTAAAATTAATTAATTGAATTGAATTAATGAATTAATATTTGAAAAACTGTATTAACATAAAGTGGCATCCACTACAAGTTTAAAAATGTATTTGAACTTCAGTGAAGGGATAAAAAATATTTTATGTACGATTGAAAATTTGAACAATATATAGAGGAGAAGTGTGAGTTAATAGTAGGAATTGAATAAAGAACTTTCTGTGATATAGTGAAAAAAAGTAGGAACCAACTTTATTGTTTTTTTTATATTACTTGTTTCCAAATGTAGTTTGATTTTTAATGCACTGTGCATTCCTATCTATTGTAGTACTTTTATCAATATCGGAAAATGTAGAACAATTGCTGTTGTGTAGTAGCTTCCAGAAATATACCGTGGAAATCAAAACGGATATTAAATAAATTATTTATTCTTTTTAGAAGTAAAGTTAGTGGGACGAAAGTGGAATTGTTTATTCACGTAATTATTAATATATGCAGAAGAAGGACAGGAGATGGTATTTTAAGTAGCATATAAATATTTATTTTGCAGGATTTTAATTTTTATTAATCTTTCTTTGCCAGGTATACTGCTAGCCTAAAATTGTCATGGGAATGTGTTTATGGGAATTAATTCTATTTTTTAAAAATGAGTAACTGAATTTATAGTTTCGCAATTGAAAAATATGAATGGCAAAAATTTTCTGAAATGTTTAATCTAATAATAAAAATTTTAATGTTTGTTTTCTTCGTGGGTTAATTATTTAAAGCAAAAAATTATATAAATATTTAGTGGTTTTTATTAAGCATCTGACAAATAATAAACATTTAATATATTTCACGAAGTAATGAATAAATATTTTAAACTCAAAAGTAAATGAAATTAGAAAGAATTCAACATTAAATAAATGTAAGAGTGAAATAATAAGGTATAAGCCAATGGTGGCCAACCCGCGGCCTGCCTTGAATATTTTTCCGGTCAGTGAGATTTATCATTTAACAAAAAATATTTATTTTATAATGTCAAATTAGTGAAAACCAATGTATTAAAAATACATTATGTGTACAACCATATATCCAAAAATTATCCGTCGAAATTATGAGAAAAAAATTAACTTTGATTTTAAAATAATATCCTTGCCTGTATGACAGATATTGCTTGCTTTATTTATGAGTTTACAGTTATGAGTTCGCAGAATAATTATATTCTGCGAACTCGTGATCAGTTGCTATCTCGGAACATCTAATATAACAAAGGCTATGTTTCATTTTAAGTGACGTCAGTGATCATCCCTAGATACGCACAGTTGATAGCAGAGCAAATCAGACTTTTAGTTGAAGTTGTTAACTCTTTTGGTTCAATTTACACTTGCGAAGCTTTTTTTTTTTTTTTTTTTCTAAAAAAATTGACGAAACACAAAAGACTATCAAACATAACGGACGCTAATCTGCAACATTAATTACGATGTGCCAATACCCCAATTGAGATCGATTTGCAAAAGATTAATGAAAGAGTGGAGAAACAAATATCACACTAGTCAAATATTTTTTTATGATTAATTTTTTATTTCGTTTATATATTTTTTATATTTAATTTTTAGTGTTATATATTTCTTTGCAATGTGCGTTTAGTACCTTTATTATTGCATTATCTATATTTACATGTAAGAATAATAGTAAACACAGAAATAATAAATCATTGCTTCAATTTTTCACTCAAAAAATGTCTACAGTGGGTCTAAATCTAATACGGGGATATATAATTTTATATGCGGTCCGCGGAGTTAGGATGCATTTCCAAAGTGGCCCGCAAGTTCATTTGGGTTGGCCACGCCTGATATAAATTATTAAAGTTTAAAATCTAAACGTAAGATGACAATTAATTTTTTTTTTTTAAATCCATATTTAAAATAGTTTGATGATAAATTTCTGAACATTGATGACGCTAAATCCGCATTTTGTTGTTCGCATTGATTATAAGGGTGACATTGGTCATAGGGCATACAACACTAAACATATATTTTGAAGATTCAATGCTGTTCTTTGTGACTAGAGGGCACTTCATTCATTTCAATCCACCACATTTTCGAACACACAGCCCAGAATTACCATCTGGAAAGTTTTTTATCGTCCTATACTAATTTAACGGAAGGACATTTCATATTGTAGATTTATCGTGTCCGTATCAGACACAGATGCAGATCTTTCAATTCAGTTTGGGTTGATGGTTATTCTCAAGCTTGGAAACCAAATGCTCTACGCATCAAGCCTCATTCGTCGTAACTTTTATTTGAGTGTTCGGTTTTGTGTGCTTTATGTAAGAAAGTGATGAGCAGTGAGAAATAGATTTAAAATTTAACGTTTGCATCAGAGGAGTCAAATTTTTTGTCTTTAGTTTGTAGGCATTTGAAAGAAAAAAAAATATAGCTCCCCACTAATTAAGCGATAACTAATACTTATGATAATAATTTTATGATAATCTTTAAGATAATCTTAAAAGAATTTAAAAAAAAAAAAAAAGACATTTATAAAAAATATTTTTTTGTACCATAAAATATATAAACCATGAAGCTCAAGAAAAAAATACTGTAGTGTAATATTTGTAGTTTTGTAGTAAAAAAAAATTTTTAATCACTAAAATATCCAATATCTTTTTTAAAATAATGTAAAGATATTAACGTGTTTATTTTATTTAAGAACTTTCTTTTCTTCATCAGAGATGTCAACTACAGCAGATTCTCCTTAGTGTTTTTACGAAAAATAACAATTTTGATTATCTATCAAATAGGAAAAAAAATATTTTTTACGGAAATTTAAATTTAAAAAAAAAATATTTTTGTGCACTAATTTTTCAATTTAAAGCAAAGCTTAAGTAGGTAGTATCCGCTCCAGAAAATGCAATGCAATTTTTAAAAAAATTGAGCAATATAGTATTGGGTATCTGATGGCCGAATGATTAGAGCTCTGAGGTCGGTCGGGTCTTGGCGGTGGCATAGATTTTTTGTAGTGGTTTAGTATCCATTTTAAGCTATAATAGCTCCATGTCTAATATGATTGTAAAGCGTTAAGAGTAGGGCTGACAAACCCTACCGCAAGAAGAAAACATCTTATGTTTCATAATCTGCCAGTAGGCAAACGGTCTCGGCCCGCAATGGGGCTCATGTGTCAATGGAGAATAATATAGTCTTATTCAATAGTATGATCCAATAAATATAGTTTTGCTATTTCATTATTAATTTGTCATAGCTGTTACCCTGCAAGGGCTTTTTTGTTCAAAGGAGTATAATAGTTTATCGAAAAAATTTAATATTGAATTACTGAATTAAAAAATACTTGGGATACTGCAAAAAAATCTCATTTGAGGTTGCATCTGTGTAAATTAAAAATAACTACGCTCATAAAAATTTCAATGTCTTTAAATTTACGATTTCATGGCGGATGAGTAACAGTATTGAGCTTCGTGACATCTTTGTTTGACAGCCTTGCTAAAATGATATGCGAAAACTTCCTAATAGCTCTTCAAATTAAATCTATTCCATCCAAACTTATGTAAATGACAAAATGTTATTCTTTTTTCCAAGCCACACAATCAGTTTCAGCACCTACCTGATTTGCTATACAGCTTATTTAAACTGTAACCATAAGATGCTATCCTGTCACGAAACAAATAATTGTTCCTAATCGGGGTCATGATGGAATTACTTAATTCTCGATGTCACACAACAAGAGATTTGAGTGACGGATGTAGTCCTTAATTCTAACCTAAAAGTCCTAAACAATTGACAGAGTGATGCTATTGTCGTGGGGAAATAGGGTTAGAAAGCAAACTAAGATAATAATGGCGTCAATCTGAATTGGCACAAAGTGATCTGGTAGCTTAATGCTGGCCAGTAATTCCATTATCTATGGATGCTTTCGTTTGGTAAACAATCGAGGGGAAAAGCATCAATTAATGCCGATCTTATCAATGTGTTTGTTACGCATAATAAAGCATGCTTGTAAACTATTTTGGAAGATCTTTTTTAGAACAAGGATGTACTGATTGAGTGCCTCATGCGTTAACTTTATTTAAATGATGTAACTAACATTTTTTTTTTAAATGCAGATTTTGATGAAAGAACACTTAATGATAAGGAACAAAGATAATAAACGTTTCAATATTAGAAAAATAGGGCTTGAATGGCCGAGTGGCTAGCACTCTGGCGCTCGGTACCACAGGTTTCGGGTACGAGTACCGGTGGTAGATGGATGTTTGTAGTGGTGGAATGGATGTTGTAACCCATGCATGTTTGTAGTGGTTCGAATGAACTTTAAACCATAGGTTCCAATCTAACATGATCGTAGAGCGTTGCGGGGGGTATTGTTACTCCGCTTCCGTAGCTTTATCTTCAAGCTACATGCATCTGCTGGGTAGTGCTAAGTGAGTATTTTCGGCGCAGCAGTTACAGTAAGTGATCGGAAACAACTGTCTAAGTGTTTTCCAGCTGCATTAAGAGCAAAAAAATATCAGAAAAATACTTTTTCAATGTTTTCTATTTTATTGCATTTATAGTAGAGTTTCGTCAGTAACTGGCTAGCCTGGTTGCAGGACCCCTATCACATGATGTTTTTCTCTCTACGATATTTATTGAAAAAAAAAAAATTCATAATCGGTTTAAAAATTGTTTTGAATATTGTTGAGCGGCCTGATGGCCAATTGGTTAGCGCTCTGGCCTTTGGTACCACTGACTGCAGGTTCGAATCCTGCCAATAGTATGGGTGTTTGTTAGTGGTTCGGAATACCCTTTAAACTATAGATCCCGGTCTAATTAGCCTAAAGTGTTCAAAAAATGACCGTAGAGCACGACAACCAAAACCTAAATAATGTTGAGTTGGGTGTCGCAAAAATAATATATTAAAGTACACAAGACTGTTTGAATTAATACATATTCATAAACAAAATTTTTTAGGCATATTTAATTAAAATGATTAATGAAATCTATTTGTCTAATCACTTGTACGCTTAGCACTTTGTTAGTACAAAAAGAGGTAAATACTGAAAAAAAAAAAATTAATAAATTAATGTACTGTCATGCGTCAAATTCTTTATTTTCGTTTTTGTAATATGTTACTGTATTTCAAACATACACTTGCTAATAATATATATATTATTAGTAAAATGTTATTAACAACCCACTAATGAAACTCTACAATGTTTTCCGGAATTTTATAACTTAAAAATAAAAATTCAAAAATTAGATAATCCATTTTCAATTCTTTTCTCAACAATTTTTATATTGCTTTAAAACTGAGGTATTAATTTGATGAACAAAAATATTCCAAGTTGTTATTCACATTAGTATAATCATTATTCCTTATAAGTTTTATGACATAATTTTATATCATTGAATTATATCATAAAATAGTCAGCAAAAAATACCCCAAAAAAAACCATTAAATTACATTAAAAAGTTTAAAACATATTTGACTATTCATTCCACTACGCGAGATCCTCGGAAAATATAAACATAGGTGAGATTACATTTTTCTTGCTTGTCTTCTGGGGAAAACCATACTTATCTGACTCATACTCCGTGATGTAGGCATGTGAAATGAATCTTAAAATTGTTGCTAAGAAAGTAGAAATCACAAATTCAAGTTTGGGCAAAAAACTGTTATTAATGCTTGCATAACATATCACCGTGGACTTATTCAGTAAGACTTTGTTTATTTCTAAATAGGAACATTAATGCAGAGATCCGTTAGAAAGTGTTTGCTTAATATATTAGATGCTTTATTAATATTCTTGTTAATCATAGTTGTACTACTAGGAATTATTTTAATAAGCATTCATTATCTGAATTTTTAGTAAGAAATAAAATTTCGTTAACGACAAATACATCTTTTAGAAACTGTAATTCCTGGATAAATTTCTTTAAGATCGACCAATCACTATTCCTTTGTAAGACTCAATAATTAAAAAATTTTTTAAGCAAGACATTGAAGAATAACTCTAGCTCTGTATTAATAACTATAAAAGTTTCTTCTACAATCATGTTTTTTTTTCTTAATTATTGAAAAATTTCAGTATACTGAGACAATAAAATAAATATGTTAATTCCTAATAGACCGAAAAAAAAAATCGGTTTCTTTAAATGTAATATGTCACACCCACACTTTCCTGTAAAAGTTTACTAATCTTTAAATACTTTTAAAAATAACGCAATTCTCAGAACCATTACACCCAACCAATCTTAGTAACACACATTCAGTTAACGCGACCCCTCACGTTATTTTAGTGAAAGCAATCTAAAAGATGACAGCTTACAACAGGATGGTGAAGAAACAAAAACAGTAAATTAGCTGACAGAATGTGTGTACAGTATATCAAATTCCTTGTGGTGCAGTGACCTGGTGGCCAACTGACTATCTGGCCTTTGATACCACAGGCTTCGAATTCCAATCCTGGCGGTGGCATGGATGTTTGAAGTGGTTCGAAATCCACGTTAAACTGTAGGCCTCAGTCTAATTAGGCTAAAGTGCTCACAAGATGACCGTGGGAGCGACAAACCAAACCAAATCGGCCTTTGGTACCACTGGCTTCACGTTCGAATTCTGGCGGTGGCATGCAGGTTTATAGTGATTCGTAATCCGCATTAAAACAACAAAAAATAGATTTCTAGATTTAATCAGCTATTGTACACACACGTTTTATTTTGCTGTTGGGTTGGTGCAAATCTCATTTTCTGTGATGTACAGTCCCCTGTCTAATTAGGCTGAAGTGTGCACAAAATGGTAATAGAGCGGCAAACCTAATCTTTATTTTTTTAATCAAAATGTAAACAATTGTTTCTCTATTAATAATTATAAAAGTGTCTCCTACAATCATAATTTTTTTCCTTAATTATTGAAAGTTTTTTGGACTGAAACAGGTAAAGCCAAAATTTTAAATTTTAGCGCCCACAAAAAAAAAACCCCACCGGATCGTTATATGTAATATGCCAAACCCACACTTTCCTGTTGAAGTTTGTCTAATCTTTAAATACTTTATAAAATAACGCGAAAGGCAGTTTTACAATTCTCAGAACCGTTACACGCCCAGTCAATTTAGTAACACAAATTCGGTTAACTGCGACCCCCTTCGCTATTTTAGTGAAAGCGACCTAAAAGATGACAGCTTACAACAAGAGGGAGCAGAAACAAAAACAGTAAAAAAAAATAATAATAATAAATAAATAAATTTTTAAAAAAGCATTCTACTATTGAATGAAAAATCCGTGAGTGAAGAAAAAATATTAATAAAAAAAAAAAAAAAAAAAGAAAGAAACTGATTGTCATAGCTTCCTTCTTCCGAGAAGAACCTTTTTTCGACCAATGGGGGAAAATCACTGTAATCACCGAATCCTGGCGGTGGCATGGACGTTTGTTAGTGGTTTGGAATTCACGTTAAACTGCAGATCCCGCCAAATTAAGCTAAAGTGCGCAAATGATCGTTGAACTACAAACATAATCTAAATTTTTGTAGGAAAATGTAAAACAATAACTCTAATTTCTCTATTAATAATTATAAAAAGCTTCTTTCAATCATAATTTTTTTTGTTTTAATGCAGCACTCAAACACTTAGACGATTGTCCTTGATACCTTAAGGCAAGCGCTGCACTGACATAACTCACTTGCACTACCCAGAAGGAGCGTGTAGCTTGAAGATAAGCTACGAACGCGGGCTCAATACTCTCCGTAACGCTCTACGATCATGTTAGACCGGCACCTACGGCTTAAAGTGGATTCTGAACCACTACAAACAACCACGGCACCGCCGGGACTTGAACCCGAAACTTGTGGTACCGAACGCCCGACCGCTAGCCATTCAGGCCCCAATTCTTTAACTTCTTTATACACCGGATCTTTAAATGTAGTATGTCAAACCCACACTTTCCTGTAAAAGTTTGTCTAATCTTTAAATACTTGTAAACTGTCTTTCGCGTTATTTTTTAAAATTCTGGGCAATAACGCAATTCTCAGAACCGTTACACGCCCAGCCAATCTTAGTAACACAAATTCAGTTAACCGCGACCCCTTTCGCTATTTTAGTGAAAGCAATCCCTGAAAGATGACAGCTTACAACAGGATGGGGAAGAAACAAAAACAATAAAAAAGAAAAAAAAAAAACATTCTAGTATTGAATGAAAAATTCGTGAGCGAAGACAAAAATATTAATAGTAAAAATAAAAAAAGAAGAAACGGAGTGTCATAGCAGTAATAGCTTCCTTCTTCCGAGAACAGCCTTTTCGACCAATGGGGAAAATCACTGTAATTTCTGCCGGATGACATCACAAGGCGGAAATGACATCACTGTTTGAGATCTGATGTCATCCGCTTAAAATCAGAGTTGAGTGATCGAGTTTAGCGATATTTAATCGTTTGCTTTGCAACGTGAGGTTTCATCGCAGAAGGCTCGGTTGGTAAATTGGAAGTTATGTTGATGTACGAGAAGTTTAGGTTTAGAATTGCCTAGATTTAATGTAACTATTGTGCTTGCAAAAGTTTTATTTTTTGCTTGTGGTTGGGGTTGAATTGTGAATCTCATTTTCTGTGATGTACGGCTGATACTAACAGGTGGCTTGGAATATTCTTGGGCGTTTTATTTGGCTTGTCAACTCCCACGCTTAACGCTTTATCTTTTTTGGAAAACGCGTTTGCTTGATTTAGGGTGCCATAAATTTTCATTTCGTGAAAAATGAAACTATTAATATTGAACAGGTTTCTTTTTCCCCATTTCTTTGTTTTATATGTTACGTTTGTCTTAGAATAGAACAAAACAAACGTCTAGCAAGGACATAAATTCGAATACCTCTTGGGATAAGTTTGATTTATTTAAGAATGTCAACATGAATGTTAATAGGTTTACCACTTTTTCCCTAATGCCCATGCATAATCTCATAATGAGCATACTGCTGTTATCTTTAATTATTATTCATTATTGTTGTGATTTGAATTTTGTTTGCTTTGTGTCCTTACTTCATGATAGATTTTCTATTTTTGTATAAAATATATTTAAAAAAAAATTAAACAATTTTAGGTAGTATTTGACACTAATTTTTTTAATATATTTATTTTGACTTTACGATTAATTATTTATTTTATAATTTTCATATTAGTCTTGGAAATATTCTTATCGTATGTCTTTTTGCCAATTTTTTTTTTTTTTTTTTTTAAATCTTTCTTTAACATGAATTTTAGGCTGGTGATTTATAAAATAATTAGTAATTTTTGTTTCACTTTCTTGATTCCAATAATTTTTAAATAATTTGTTTTGCAATTATAATAATTAACATCGTTATATAATATTGGTCAATTTGACTAAACAAATTTATTGTCTAATTAATATCGAAACAAAATGCCCTGGTATATCGAAACAAAATGCCTAATGGTATATCGAAACAAAATACCTAATTTATATCGAAACAAAATGCTAATTTTTATATCGAAACAAAATGCCTAATTTATATCGAAACAAAATGCCTAATTTATATCGAAACAAAATGCTAATTTATATCGAAACAAAATGTCACAATATCGAAACAAAATCATCTAATTTATAACGGAAACAAATTTGTCTAATTTATAACGAAACAAATTTGTCTAATTTATAACGAAACAAATTTGTCTAATTTCTATCGAAACAAATTTGTCTAATTTATAACAGGAAACAAAATGCCTAATTTCTATCGAAACAAATTTGTCTAATTTATAACGAAACAAATTTGTCTAATTTATAACGAAACAAATTTGTCTAATTTATAACAAGAAACAAATTTGTCTAATTTATAACGAAACAAATTTTCTAATTATAACGAAACAAATTTGTCTAATTTATAACGAAACAAATTTGTCTAATTTATAACGAAGCAAATTTGTCTAATTAATATGAAACATTCGATTTTAAAATAAGGTTCCCAAAGTACAACAAATCCAGCATCAAAGATTTAATTTTTAGTATATGAATATACAAGAAAAATTAAAAATAACATATCGAAACACATTGCATATCTTTTCTGAGTGTTTTGTAAATTGTATTGAGCATATTTTTACACTTTGGTTTATTATATATTTAGTAAAAAATCTATCTAAATTACTATATCATACAAGAGAATTAAAAAATCTTGAAAAAAAAATAGAAGTTAAATTAATTCTTCCAGCAATTATCTGTCAGTTTATTTATATTTATTTTCCATTTAATATTACTTGCAAAACCTATAAAAATAAACCACACATACCTGTGTCTTAAACCGAAATTTCTTCATCTTATTTAATATTTTCTTTCAGACCCTTATCGCTACCCTCTTCCAATATCCTCATCAAACCGAAGGCAATATGATGCCATTGTCTAGGATGGAACTTTTCTACTTTCCGCCCTTTTTCAAAACAAAGGAGAAGCGTGGCATAATTGACCCTAATAAATGCCCTTTTAGAACTTTCCTTCCTAAGGTCCTATTATTTTAATTACTACATTAACCCGAGTTTACTTTTTCAAAGCCTATTGTAATGAGCTACATTGTTGAGAGCCCTCGATAGCATACTTTCATCGGCGGTAGGTGGCGTTAATGTTTTTTAAGGCTTTAGAACGTTGGATGTGCCTCGCGGGCAGCTTGGTGAAGGAACGATTAATTCCGGTTTAATATTCTGTTCTGTCGACTGGTTAATGCGCGGGTAAACATAGATTTCTTGTGGCTTTATTTTCGTGTGCGTGTGTATATGTATGCCTTGTGTAATTCTGTTAGTATTAAAATAAAACAACAAAAACTTAGAGATTCGGTGTTTTCTTTATGATAAATTGTTTTTATATTATTTGATTTAATCTGCAAAGGCAAAGAACAAGAAATTCGTCACATTTTGTTTGACGATGAAAGTAATTAAAAAATCCATGAACTTTTGTTTCTAATTTTCATAAATGGTACTTGCAATTAAAAACATACCAACACATGCAGATGTTAGATTATTACCTTTTATTTATTTAATCTTGTGCTGATTGAAATTATTTAATGTAATGTTCATTTGATTTTTGTATCTGTTTCACTTTTGGAGTTTTAGCTTGAGTTAGACAATGAAAGCTTTTTATAATTCCATGATTTGTTGTTAAAATAGTTTAGTAAATTTATTTTATTGCTTTGTTATTCTATTTACTAATATGGATTAATTTATCAGCGGATGTTTAATCTTCTTTATTAGATAGATTAATTATTATAAACATCAATAATTAGACATCTAATTCCATTTCCAAATATTGAATAATTATTAATCATATATATGTAAGTATTTATGTTAAGCAAAAAAATAAAGGAATACTAACAATTTAAAGAGATACACGAAATATGTTTATTTAAAAAAAGAACCATTAAACAATTGCTTTATTCAAATGATGTGAAAAGAAAGAAAGAGTCCCAAATTTTATTGAAAATGAACATGTGATGCATTGATTTGTAACATGGTTAGTGTGCAAGAAGATAAGTGTTTGGTTTTCAGACAATGATATGGACTAAATTAAAACTACTATATTTAGGAGTATATGCATGTAGCAATACGTAACT